>JAQQZT010000011.1:16652199-16664183 GCA_030068275.1 Clarias platycephalus | reverse complement strand
TATATATAAATTGTATTAAGTGAAAGATCAAGTTGAAAAATAACATAATCTACATTTAAAGCAGTCATAAAGAGAGCTTCAGTTGTGTAATAGTGCTTATTGACTCCAGACAGAAGAACATTTATTGTACAAAATTTTTCTGAGTCACAGCAAAGATATTGAGCAGCATATTGACAGAGCAAGTCAAAGAACTACATGTTCCTAAAAATATTGTCTCCCAGCTGTCATTAATAATCATACTCCAATGTTAATTGTGGTTCCACCAGCCTCAGATGGATAGGCAGTGGATAGTGTGAGCAGCACAAAGCACAGTCCTGTGGAACCATTGGCCCTTAAGCAGACTGAACAGTCATATGAAGTTTTCTACCTTACCCAAGCCATTCACTCTGGTCCCAAAGCTGTAGACACTGTAAGAAAATTGAGGTGAGAAAAATAGGCACGAACTTCAGAAAGTAAAAAATGAAAATAAAATTCTTGAAATAAGTAAATATATTGTGTTTTAGTTGCCCACGTCCACGGTCGCTAGAATCAGTGAAAACCCCAACTCCAAAGTTACATCACAGCCTTTTGACTTTGCCTTATGTTTTGGATTTGTTTGCCTGCCTGCTAAAAATAAAGTGTATTATGCAACTACATCGACTTCTGTTGCCTGGCAGATATAATTTATGTCTGCTCAGCCCAGCCCTCCGACACACACACTTTATCAATCCCACCCATACTCTAACCCTAAAATTCTGAATAATCATATGATAGAGAACCATGTTAGGAACTCATCATACCAGTACATGCTTACAGTATGTTGATCAACGTGTCCAGTTTAGTCAAATGTGGGCAATGTGGAAAGCTGAACTTAGCAGTCAACTGTTGACAGGACTTTGGAAATAAATTCATACAGACACAAAGCAAACATGCAAAACTCTGTATGCATTATGCAGGTTTGAAGTTAGGAACTGTGAAGCTGTGAGACAGTGACCCTACCCACTGTCCACACGTACGTTCACTCTGTCATTTATCTCAGTCATTCTCTATACCACTTATCCTGGTGTCTATCTCAGGGGACTCAGGGGGTGCCAGTCCATTCCAGGGCCCAAGCACACGCTCATGCACTCACTCACACCGACAGGCACTTTAGAAACACCTAGGGACAGGGTACTGTAATTTGTTTCACCAACTCATATAGCTCTGTAAAGAAGGGGAAAAAAGTTGAAAATGAAAAATAAATGTGATCATGTCAAATACTGTTGACAGGCAATTTTTCAAAAGTCCACATACAGATTGTGTTGTAAATCTCTTTTGTTTCTTCATTACATGTTAATGCCAGAGTATGTGGGTAGCTAAATTTCCATGTGCCAGGACACAATGGACCTTCTGTTTACTGATTATATATGGTGCTCAGATGTACGTTTGATTTTTGGAACATAAGACTCATGAAGTGGGAGTGATAAAGACTCTTTCAGAATTCTGGATGGTTGAACGATTGTGAGGCAATTCCAAAGCTCATGCCCACTCTCCGCGTTCTGCTTTGATATATTGATTTCAATTCCATACTTTTATTGTAAAAACATAATGTTTGGGTCTAGATCCAACAACAGTAGCAGTACCATCTCTTTACTCCGAGACAGGAAAACCACCTTCAACATACCAAACGGTCTAGACTCTTGACAACATTCTTCTGGTAAATGTTCCCTCTCTAAGGGATTCGGGGGGTGGGGGGGGGGGGATGGGGGGGGATGAATGGAAAATGAGGATACTGAACAACCCACCTCCTACTTTTTAAACATTTCTCTAAAGAAGCAAGATTTCCTCTCCCCAGACTCTTCCTTTATGTACACGTGGACCTGCTACCACTGGCGTTTTGTGTCATTCCTTTACTATGTCTTTCAAACTTTTACTTTTTCTCAGTCTCTAATTTATTCATTAGCTGCCACTTTGCTTTTGCCTTTAATTTTAAAGCTTCTTTTTTGTGTGTGATCTCTTAAAATAGCTGTATGTATGAATGACAGTTGGTTTAACACAGGCTGTAACTAATTATCTTTCTTTCACAGAACATTGCTCCAGGAAGCAATACTGAGTGTGAATATATACTGTAAATGAAGCAATACACACTAAAATTACATCTTTATCTCCTTTACATGGCTAATCAGGGCTGGGACAGTAGTGCAAGTGTTATCTGACTATAGTAATATGTTTTGATTTAACCTTTGAACTAACTAAATTAATGCACTTTTGCTACATCGGATTAGTCCAAATATGGTAGCAATTGTAGGAGCACAAGGAACATCCTCATTCAGAGCCTGGGTTGTTGCTACTGTACATCATTTGGCACATTGAAAGCTAAGAAAGAGAAAATATATATTATAGAAATCACTTTTAAACAAATTCATGATATCAGAATTTAACACCTGCTGAAGATTTGTTGTCTGTTGTCACATTAAAAAAACAGAAAAAACTTATAAGGATATGTTTGGCTTTTATTTAATTTGAGAGGAATAACACAAACTGACAAACCGTGCATTTATACAAGAATAATGCACACCTTCTGACCGATCACGAAAATTCAACCATGCTGTGGTTTATGTAATGAATAAAGTCTGTTATATACTCTATGCAAGCCAGCACCTGGGCCATTTCCAGCCTACATGCATAGAATTTGTGTGTCCAAAATTTGTAATCTGACATTTGTTCCACATGTTGCTGATAGAAGCACTATTCCAACACTACCACATAAAACTCAAAGAAGAATGCAGTTCCATAACTACAGTAGTAGCGATTTCAAATCTTTATTCTGCTGCTACATGTTTGTGCCATTTAAAATGTTTACATACAAAAGGTTCATAACATCATTGGCGAATTTACATGTACAGTAAATGTGACTGTATGTACAGTATGTGACTGCTTAACAAATGACAGACTGTGCAGTTATGATGATATGGTCTGACATGGAATAACTTAATAATATAATATATAATATATTATATTATATAATATATAAAATAATATATAAAACTTAATAACTTAATAATATATTTTTTCCCCCAGATGCCAGTAGAAGGAGCAGCCAAATTTAGCCAATGTATTGTGAGCTAGCTATTTTATTAGCTTACAAGCTTTCATAACAATAACAGTACAATAATAATAATAATGATAATAATAATAATAATAATAATAATAATAATAATAATAATAATAAACTGCTAAATATTATATACTATTGGCTTGTTCTTATTTTTTATTTTTTCACTACATCGGATTAGTCCAAATATGGTAGCAATTGTAACTCAATATTTTAACATTATGTTCAACAGAAATTAGGTTATGTATGTTTTTTATTTTGTTTAACATATGCAGACATAAAACAAGACTCCCAGGGCAGCTAACATTTTTTTCATCTGATGCACAGGAAGCCTTCGGCTGGATCATTTTGAACAGCTGCTCACGTACCTCACGTAGGGTGGCATGAGGTCATAGTTTACAATGATTTAGTAGAGCTGCTATGATTGATGTGGGTGTGTGACCATGCCACCGCTCTCCCAGGGACATGACCAATCAGCTCTCTGTAAAATCTTGACTATGGATGGCTGTAGCATCACTCGAGAATCAAATTTGCATAATGTAATCACACTTCTAATATTAAGGCTTTATATAAAGCATTCATTCTGTCAATGTGAGTTGTTGCTCAGTGTAGCTGTCTCTAAATAATAACCTGGAGTGTCTTACCTGTGGACATCAGAACCTTATTTCATCTGAACAATAAAAACAACCATCATGCCCCCTGAATAAAATGAGGTCAGCAAAGCCAGGGCCTTAATGCGCCTTATTTGTCTTCTTAAAATAGCTCAAGAGCTGAAAATTAATTAAATCAAGAACATTTACTACTTGATCATTTACTCAAACTATTGTGTGTGTATTTGCATAAGTGCGCGTGTGTATGTGCGTGTGCGTGTTTGTGTGCGCACGTGTGTGTGCATTTAAGGGTTTGATTGAAACTAAAAAACTTAATAAACATCATGTTCAAACTTTCATTTCAGTAAATAATTTGCCTCTGACGTACACGTAATTACATGTTTTTAATAAAACTTTTTATTTGAAAACTGCTACATAGCCTCTATTTAGAAGCTTAGACCTCATGTGACAGTAAATGACCACATTTCATAGCAAAATGCAACAGATTCCTGAAGAACCAATCACTTCTTTCTGCTTCTTTCTGTCATCAGTGATGCGAAACTACTGGCTGTGGAAAATAGTGCCTGCTGAGAATTAACTAAAAGCATTTAATGAACTTTTGCAGAAGTGTAACAGCATATATATAACTTTAATGACTTTCAGGATCTTCAGGAATCTTTATAATAAACAAGATTTTGTCAACAACAAACCACAACCTCAAATTTGCTGCTGGTACATCTTACTACAAAACACAATCTAAGTGTGGGTTTGCTATATTTATATAAATCAAAACTCAACTAACATATTATTAATATTAAATTGCATATTACATATTTACATGGCCACAAATGTAACTACAGGCTGATTTATCTATTGTGACAAGATTTACAAAGGACAAGGAGTTATAGCATTTTGCAAAATCACACACTGTTCACACTGATACAACCAAAACAATTTTGATATAATATTTTAGCATTTGTGTTTTTTATCACCCTTGTAAATACTGTAAACAAACCCATGAACAAAACCTTCTTTATTTGTTTTGAATACTTACTGCTTCTTTAAAAATAAAAAAATAAAAAACATATACTGTATACTGTACTGTGTAAAAGTTGCTTATATTTTTTAGGGAGTAAATTATAATTTTGTTTTCTGCACAAAAAAAATCCATATAAAATTTGTTGTGTCTTTTTGTCACTGGCCATTACTGTATATGATTATTTTACAGATGTAGGTAAGGACTACATACTGTAGTTCTTAGAACCTGTTAAATAGAAACAGAGGATTGAAGGAGCGTGTACTTTTTTCCTCTGACCAAATAAAGTATGACAGCATATAAACTATGACATCTTTAGAGTGTATGAAACAAAGAAACTGAGAATATGTTTTTATACAGCATTTAACAGGCATTTATGCTTTACTAATATTGGCTGGGATATAACTTACTCCCAGTGTAGAATTATTTTCTACTTCCTTCTTTCAATGTTTTCCTTTCATCTGCCTCTTCTAAAAATACAATCTGACGTCTGTCTGAGATTTCAGCTGAACCAGCATGTTGGAAAACCTCAGAGGAGTCAACGAGTGCGTAGTGGGAAAAGTTTTCAGTTCAAAAGACATTCTGACAATACCTTTTTAAATACTGTTTTTTTTTTAAACTTATTTTCTGGTGGAATATAATTGGCTCAGTTTTTGTGCTGGTGAAAATAAAAATTTTTGGATAATAGCAGCATATTGCTATTGTGGTAAGATGTTTTTGTGGTGACTTCTTATTTTTATAGTCAGAAATTAACAGCCTGTTATTTACTAAACCATATGGTTTTTGAACTTTTGAGCCAATAAAAAATTTTAATCTCAGAAATCTCATCATGCATCATTTCCAAACTTATTCATGCCTTTGTACCAATTTATCCTAGACAATGAAACAATGGGGACAGCATAGACAACTCCATGCAGATTGTAACCCAAGTTAAAAAAAATTCAGAGCCAAAGTCATCATTATTCATAAGCGCATTTACTGTCCAACATTAAGAGGGAAATAAAACACACAATACATCATAAGAACACATATAGTGGAAGTAAAGAAAAAATATTAATGAAGAAAAAATATTTTTAGTTAAAGCAACTTAAAGGGCATCAATATTAGCTCATCCCTAATGTGTTGGGTTTCACAGTTTTGGAGCTATTGCCACAATGGCGCAATCTCCTTTATACTTGAGTTTAAATGGACCTAAATGTAATAGAGGGTGTGGAGATATACTGTAAAAAAAAAAAAAGCTCTGAAAAATAGAAAGGCACTGAACCATCAAGGTCCATAAAACCAAAAAAGAAAAAAACAACAACCTTAAAATCAATCCAGTAGCAAACCAAAAGCCAATAAATAGTCAGAGGTCTAGTAGCAGCATTTTAAACAATGTGCAGACCAGTGAGTAAAGAATGGTTGATTCTTGTGTCTAATACATCCCAGTAACCAAGCCTGGATGAAATAAAGGTATGTCATTATGATGGCACTGCTCAGACTTGATTTTAAAGGGAATAAAAGGAGCTGATATGAATGGATCATAGCCGTAGCAGTCTGTCTATTTTATGTGTACGCTCTATCTCTACACCTTTTCCTATAAAAGAGAAAAAATACATGTATAAAAAGTAAACATGAAAACAGAAAACTATCATGAAAATTGAGGTCATGTGACTATTTGAAATGTGATGAATACCTCTGTAGCTTGGCTAGGCACTGTAATGCAAAAGAGAGAAAACTATTTGGTTTGAAACTCCACTGCCTCAGCCTAATCATGTGCCTAATCATACTTAAAAATGACAAAACTGTGAAACTTCGACAATCACACACCCATGCATGCTTACACTTCTGATCTAAATCAATCTAAACCCAAGAAACAAACAATTTTAACAGAGCTACGAAACAATCCCAAATAGTTTTCAGGCACTTGTGTTTGTATGTGTGGCTCTATAGCATAACCTTTTTTCTCCATGGTTTATTTGTTCCTGTATTGCATAGCAACAATCCAAACAACATCCCTCCCTTTGAACCCCCAACCCATCTCAGCTTGCTGGCATAAATGTCGTCAGCAGCTGACCCATTTAAAACATACACACACACACACACATACACAAACACACACATCTGGACCAGAGGAACTGCAGGCCGTTGGGATATCCAGGTGCTGTTGGTAGTCCAGAGGGAGAGAGAGAAAGGGAGAGAGAAGCATACATATGTTTGCCATTTTCAGTTTCAATCATTTTCAGTGAGTCGACAATTAGAGCTGACTTTGGGAAAGTATATGTTTTGTAATCTCTCTCTTGACTCCACCTTATTCACTCGAACTGAAATGTTAAACAGTCCAGATCTTACACACACAGCGTGTGAAGAGTTTGATGCATGTTTCATAATCTCTCTTGACTCGGAGTAAAAGAACATCACCACCCCCTCGCTCTCATTGTCCAAGGCAAATCTTCCACTTTCTTCCTTTTACTGTCTAGTGCGTACCTTTCTTTCCCCGTTCTCTCATCCCCCACTTTTTTCTGTCTGCTTTCTGGATTCTGCGGAGGGGTGGACATGGGGATGTGATGACATCACTGCTCTGTTTCAGCTCACATCTGGAACTGTTCAAGACATGGTGTTGAGAGAATGCGAGAGTGAGAGAGAGAGAGAGAGAGAGAGAGAGAGATGGAAAGGTTTGCTTAAGAGTAATATCCCAAATGCTTAATTCTAATTAACCCAATCTGAAGAATGAATATCTAAAAATATTCCATAAAAAGTAAGTATATTATAATTAAACTGTTTAAATATAACTTTATTATACATTTATAAGAACCAAAAAATGGACCTTTAAAGTATGCGAGAAGTGGGAGGGGTGTCTCTTACATGTGCAAGAAGAAAATCCTGTTCCAGTTGATGCATTTTCCATCCTACCCAGACACAGAGAGAGAGAGAGAGAGAGATCATTACACTGACCCAACATTCATTAACACCACAGACACAACAGTCTTTTCAGTACATGCGCATCCAGTTAACTGTAATAAGCTTTGATTTTATATAGATTTGATTTTTTATTATTTCTAAAAGATTTTTATATTTAGTTGTGACTATCTAGCATGTTTATGTTGTGTGTCTTCCTGAGTAATAGGGTTCGTATGGGGAGCAGGTGATGACTGCATTCACATTCCTCTACTCACCATAAGGGGGCAGAACACACTTTCTTTAATCATGTGACCAGATCAAAGGACTGGAAATTCAATCTTTTCTGTAAAAATCTCCATCTGAAAATATCATTTGTTTTATGATAAATATATTGATTGAAATAGATAATATGGAAATACATTGAAGCTATGAGATTTAGATTTAGCAGTTGAAAGATAAATAAAGTTAAAAGGAACAACTACATGAGCACCATGATAGAAAAACTGAGAGTGAGCAACTGAGAGGAAGAACAAGACAGAACGAGTTAAATACATCTGGCATGCAGTCGCAGTCTGCACATATGGAATGATGGATGAAGAAAAGTGACAGCACCTCCTCTCCTTATTTCCCCCTCTTTATATCCTTTCTGCTCTACAAGCTCATTTTTGGGTCAGTTTGAATTTGTTTCCATAAACCTAACCCCTAAAGAATTGTTGATTTGCAGCTTCTTAGGTAAGCTGCTAAGTAAAGGACTGGAAGAGATGAAGAAGTGCGATGTTTTAGAAAACAATAAAAGGTAAAAGAGTTGTATGTGTAAGATGTCTTACAAAGGCACAACATGAAAATAAATTCTATGAGAGAGAGAGAGAGAGAGAGAGAGAGAGTGTGTGTGTATTTTCCTTTATATTTTTTGGCACCAGTCATGTTTCCATGATTTTTCTTTTTGTGTGGTTTTCCACAAATGTAGTCTCTGTGTGTGTTGCAACCAGATGAACCATAGTTGGGGGTACTGTTAAAATTACATTTTATTACAGTTTGGAAAATTATTGATATCGATCCAGTTACAAATTAAGCAATATTACACAAGCGCAGCTGTATTTTTGGCTGTACTGTAGATAATTACAGATGTGATTAAATTCAGTATAACAGCACAGTAATGAGTATAATATTGATCCTATACAGCACAACAATTATATTAACAATAAAGTAATACTTAGTGACTTAAATTTTAAAAACAATATGGCCAAATTTATTATTTCTTATTTGTCCAATCAAAATGCGTGTCTATCAATGTTTCACCTCAGATGTCCTAGGTGTCACATTTTGTGCTACTATCATAAAAAATTCAGTTAGTTAGCAAACTTTGAATTGCCAATATTTTTTTTCTTAATCTTCTATTGTTATGTTCCTTTTTTGTGATAAAAACCAAAATAACAGCGCTAAGAGTTTTTTTATTTCTTCCACATATTGTCATAATTGTTTGATCATGGTAAGGGTAGCAGTTTACAAAACTAATAAAGTAATCAAGATCAACAACAGAACACATTCGAGAGCAAAACAATGGCATTGTAATGACACTAGTGAATGTCGGAATGAAAGTTAGGTTTACTAATTTTGCAAAAGTGATTGAAAGTAGGTGGGCGTTTAGCCTGTACAGTAGTTGATAACCATGCTATACTGTATGTGAAGTTTATTGCCTTCTTTAGTTCCACCATACTATCCAAACATATAACACATGAACAGGGCTCCCTGTGGGCACTGAACTGGGCATTCTGAACTCTGCTTCATACTCTGATACATTGCCTCTTTATTTTTATTTTATTTTATTTTGAGAATATTTTCTCTGAAATATTTGCCTTGGAGATGTAATCAAAGATTTGATGACATAAAGAAATGCCAGTAATGTTAACAATGAAGACTCATATTTATTTAACTACTCAGGCAGACAATCCAAACTACACAATGTAAGGTTAGAGTCAAAAAGCAATCACTAAGCAGGAAAGCAAATAAAAATACAAATTAACAAAATAATCCAGGTGAAAACCAGAAACACACTCAAGAGCAAACCTATACAGTAGCTTGGTAATAACATTAGTGAGATTAGGATAAGAGCTACCTCCACTGGCTAAACAAATACCTTGGTTAAATATGGCAAAAGGGTGATTGGAGAAGGGTGAATAAGAGGGTTTGTTTTGCAGCAGTGAAATCTAAGAAAGTACGTCATTAAGTAACATGTAGTTACTGGTTTAGTTATATCTATCTATCTATTTACAAATAAATTCAGTGCAAAAATGGTAATACTACACTCTCGGAAATAAAGGTACAGTTTTGTACAGTATTAATGAAGGAACAAACCATTGTTATACCAATTCTGTTTGTACCATCAAGGATATTATTTGTACCATGGGCAAGCAAAATGCAAATCTTGTCCTTGAAGGTATGGCATTAATATAGCCGTACAAAAACACACATTCAGGGTACAAAAGTGCAAACAGGTACAGTCCACAATGAAAAAAGGGTGATAATTTGGTAAAAGCCGACTCTTACACCCTATACACAGTCATACATCTTTGTGCCACTCTCAAAAGGCAGTTCCTGTTCAACTGATGACATAAGTGAAAATGGCATACCTGGCATTTCCATGGTGTTTTTTTGCTGCTTACCATACAATGCACATAGACCCTGTGACCAGCAGTGGCAACATTTCTGTCACCTGAGGTCAGTCCATGTGCTGGTTGTACAGACAGATACTTATTGTGTGTCCATCCATTTTATAAATACAAGCGATCCATCCCGAATCCAGGCCCCAGTTGTGGTCTAGGTTCCCATGCGAGCAGGAATCGCGAGTCATCATCAGTCTGTATTTTTCATGATAGTGATGGCTGTCTGTATCTTGTCTGCTTGTTTGCATCAAACAGGTGACTGATAATTTTTACTGTCACAACTGTTTAGAAAAAAGAAAAAACAACAACATGAGCAGGATAACATAATAAATGAATGTATATAATCATCATCATCATCAATCACTAATGATCATGCATAAAGATAACACAAGCTTTTATTATGTCATACAACAACTGATACTGTTTTTTAAATATATATCTGAATATCACGAAAATCTGTAAACGACATAACCCAGTATTTTAGCCACCTGGAGCTAAAGTGTTTGTGCTAAATAACATTATAGATAGCAGTGTGATAAGGCAGTATGTTAGTATGATTAACAGTGTTATCTACATGCTACCCTAAACTGTGTAAGGGACTGTGTAAGCTGACCAAAGCTAGCAATGAGGAAAAATTAAATAATATCAGTTTTATTGTATCAGAATAAGAATTATATGAGACTTAATAACTCACCCATGGTGACAGCTTGCTGGAATCTAAGTGTTGTTCTGAGGAAAAGCTGTTCAGAACATTCTGTACCCTTTATGTTAGAACAATTAATGTATGTAACTTCAATTCAGGTGTATCTGGTAAAAAAAAATAATAGGTCTTTTCCGAACTATTAAAACCTAAACCAAATACCCACTGTAAGGTAAAGCTATCCAAAACTGAGTGAAATACATTAGAACATTTACACCACAACTGATATTAACGAACATCTGTAATCTCCATAAGGAATTAGCTTAGTCACTAACATGTTTGTGCTAAGCTACATGAGGCAGTATGTTAGCATGATAAGCAGTGTTATCTACAGTACATGCTACCCTAAATTATGCATGTGACATGTGAAAGACAATGTCTCACATAAGCTGGCCAAAGCTAGCCAAAACTAGGAAAAATAAAATAATATCAGTTTTATATTATCGGAATAAGGATTATATAACTTACCCATGGAAACAGCTTGCTGGATTCTCCTACTCTGTTCTCTGTTGGATTTTCAGTGTTGTTCTGAGGTAAAACTAAACTCCTCCCACTGTCCAGAACACCAGAACAACATATTTAGGGCAATTATGTACCCTCAATTCAGTTGTACCTTAAAAATTGTACCATCAAAAGTCTTTTCCAGGCCATTAATGGTACATTTATCGAAAAGGTACAAAACTCTTTTTCAAGGAACATCATTTGTACCACTGTGTACCTTTTTTTCTGAGAGTGTATTATAATATAGTGTACTGTAATATGTAACTAAAGCTCTCATGATAATTAATTAATACATACACAAATCCTTAGCACATCAAAAGTGCATACATTAACAGCTCCTGAGTCATACATGAATTAAACAATATCACAACCAGTTAAGTTTCAACTAATTTGGTTTATTTCACCAACACATACTGTATGCTTCCATGACTGGTGGAAGTAACTGTGACCAACAGTTTGAAACCTACCCAGATAGCAAGGTGACATTGATTCAATGTTGAAATTTCATCAGAATCATAATTTTGGTTGAGGTTGATTATTC
>JAQQZT010000011.1:16636236-16647083 GCA_030068275.1 Clarias platycephalus | reverse complement strand
ACACACACACACACACACACACACACACACACACACACACACACACACACACACACACACACACACACACAGTACATACATTTTATTTGCATTCATAACACAATTCTCTGTAGGATTAAATTGGATCAACATGTTTTCATGTGTATGTGTGACCTTTTGACCTATGAAGAAAATAAATCGTTTTATTTACCGAGGTTAGGGTTCGGCAGATCATAGCTTTGTGAAGGCATTTATGTATATATCTACATATGTATGTCTACGTATGTCTGTGTGTATCTGTCGGTTAGTCTGTCTGTCTGTTTGCATGTTTCTGCATGGGGGTCTATGAGAGAGAGAAAGAGAGAGAGAGAGAGAGAGAGAGAGAGAGAGAGTGTTTGTATATCTGTGTGTCTATGTGTGTTTGTGTTTATAGAAGAGGATGTCTGGAAGAGGCATTAGAGTCCCTCTAGTGTCATTCATCATAGTCTAAACTAAACACACTTTTCATTTAGTTGAATTGTTCTCCCTTATAGATTGTAACACCTGGAAGACAGCCATTATTGAAACAGTGAGGCAAACTAAAGAACTACCGTATGAGTCTGATAACATTAATTATGTTTATCATGTTAGTTATTATATTAGTATGGCAAAGTTGGTAAAATTATTTTTAGACACGATTTATAGACTAACACCAGTAAAGGTCATGGTACAAGAATTGTCACTGTGTGTTTTTTCTCCCTTACTTACAGCAGAGGTAATTATAATCACCTGGAGATCTTTGTGCATTCCAAAACCTACCAAAGAACTCATGTACAAAGAGCTAAAAAGAAAGGAAAGTTGACAATAGTATTAATTGAAAGAAGAATTGCAATGAATACTATTGTCATCTATTCCTTTCTTTTTAGCTCTTTGTACATGTTGGATCTCACATATTGTACACATCTTACATGTGTGTTTGTGTGACTGCTTATGACTATCTTCTGAGCTTTTTCATAGCTACACTAACCCCAGAGCTGTCTGTGAATTACAGTGATGCAAACATTTCTATCCCCTCTTTAATTTCTGTGTTTTTGTGTAAAAGAATTATAAACATCATCTGATCACAGCATCTCTCATTATTAGGCAAATACAACCTCAGAGCAACAACATATAACTTTTTTCATTTTTCTATTATTTATTTATTTATTTATTTATTAAGCCAAAACTTGACTTGACTAACTTGAAATAATCATTTTCTGTATGTCTTTATCAGTCTTTCAAATCATTGTGGAGGAATTTTTGCCCTTTATTCTTTACAACATTGCATGAGTTCACCACAGAATTTTATTTAGGTTGATGTCTGGATTTGACCTTGATTTTTTTTTTTTTTCAGCCATTCTGATGTTTGGATTTGGCAGACATCCTTATCCAGAACGACCTACAATTTATTTCACTATACATCTGAGCAGTTAAGGGGTAAGGGTCTTACTCAAGGGCCCAACATTGGCAACTTGGTGGTCGGTAAGAGGTGTATTTGCTAAAATACTGTTTGTTTTTCCCTAAACATGGCACTACCCATTAAGGGCAAACTATTTTACTTTGGTCTCATCTGTGAAGAGAACATTGTTCAAGAAGTCAAGTGGTTTGTTCAGATGCAGTTTTGCAATCCTCAGTTGTGCTTCCATGTTCTTCTTAGACAGAAGAAGCTTTCTCCTGGCAACTCTTTTAAAGAAACCATACTTGTTCAGTCTTCTTCTAATTGTACTGTGATAGACTTTAACGTGTAACATACTCAGTAAGGCATGTAGGATATGAGGTGTAGCTCTTGTTTTTTCTACATCTTTCACCATATAGAATGTTGAACTCCTAATTGTTTGGAAATGGTTTTATAATCCTATCCAGATTAATGAGCAGCAACAATTGCTTATGTCTTTCGTTGTTGGCATTGTGTTGACACAGATCTGAATGCTCCAGACCAGCATGCTCCAGACTGACAAAACATCTGCTTTTATAGAGGTCTGCACACCTGCTGATGATCAGTTAATCAAGGTCTGATGATTAGCACCACCTGGCTGCAACTTACCCTCTTAAATCCTGTGGATGCAGTTAAGGGGTATATAGTATAGCTCCTTTTTGACTTAATTTTTGTTAAACAAATCATGATACTGTAAAAAAAAAAATAATAATAAATAAAAATAGTTGTTGTTCTTATGAGGTTGTAATTGCCTAATACTAAGACCCACTATGATCAGATGATTTTTTTGCTTAAACACAAAACACATATAATAAAAAAAAAAGGGGGGGAGGGGGGGTTGAATACTCTGCAATATTCTGTTTATCCTAAAGGCTATAACAGCTAGTATGATAGCAAATGCTGCATAGCTGAGTGGGCCCCACCATCTTCTACCTAGCAGGGCTGTGACTAAGCAAAGCTGATGCAACCAAGGGGGTCTCCATTGCAATTTGCCATTTGGTATTGTTTTTCGTATGTTACTGTAGCTGTGAGTAGGTTACTCGTGGTTAGATATTAAGTTAGCTAGGCTCTACTGGTATATACATTTGGCAGTGAATTACTAAAGTATCACAATCCCCTGGAAACCTAAGATGAGCAAAATGTGCCATGTGGCACAAAGATATAGACCGGTTAGAACATGAAAACATTTAAAGATCCTTCTGTTTTAAATATTTAAAAATTCTAAAATATTCTGTTAATTTTCAATTTAAAATACATTCAAATGTTGTCTCAGACTTCTGGAATCCACTGCATCCTAATTACATATGTACTCAAGTGTTTTTGGTCATTCAAATTCCAAGGAAATACAGTAAGGCTGAGTGAAACATTTTATTGCAAATATTATATTACACACTACTTTTTTGATTTTGTCTCTTACTCTTTTTGTCACTCTGTCTAACTCACTTTACTTGCTTATAATTTGTAATACAGTAGTTGGTTCAAGTCAGAGTTAGTGCATTTTAATAATGTTTTTTTTTTTTTTTTTTAGTCATTTTGTTTTTTAAAACAGTTTTTTCAACCTACATTCAGTTGCTTCATACATCGTCTTTTTCTTCTTCTTTTTTTTAACACAAACTCCAGCAATTTAGCAATTTTTTTGGATTTATACATTTTCCAATGAACCCCCAGTCCTTTCCTTGCCACCACTAATGGATGTCTGGAAGGTTCTTCATGACTAATGGAAAAATGTCAGTGGAGGGTTTTTTCCAGCTTTTAAAACCTCTAGCTTCCCCCTCCACTACCCCCAAGTACCCAGAGCACAGCAGTTTTTATGAGAAACACTCAGTGCTGACTCCACTGTACTACTCACAGTCAGAGAGAGGGAGAAAGAGGGAAAAAGAGATAAAGAATAGACATGGAAGGGGCCAAGGAACTGTAACACTGTCTGAATCCTTCTAACATTTTTGAGACATTCTTTGTTCTTTCTTTCTTTCTTTCACTCAGCCTATAGTTTCAATAACCTCTTTTTATCTATTTTTCTGAACCAAGACCTTCAATAAGAGGAGAAAGAAAATATATTTGTGGTTAATAAACTAGAGAATCATGAATCAAACATTCTAAACCAACTCTCTGTCTCTCTGTCTCTCTCCGCAGTTGAACATTCTTCATGATTCTCTTTTCAATTCAATTCAATTCAATTTTATTTGTATAGCGCTTTTAACAATTGTCATTGTCACAAAGCAGCTTTACACAATCAAAATAATTATTTAAGTTTGTATGGAATGTGAATATGTATGAATCAAAATGGTCAGTTTGTCCCTGGTGAGCAAGCCGAGGGCGACAGTGGCAAGGAAAAACACCCTGAGATGGTAATAGGAAGAATCTCTCAGTTCTGTTCTCAGAATTAAGGCCTTTATAGAGTTGGGAGGCAGCAGTGGCTCCAGTTTCATCATCAGATACTTTTGAGGGGAAGAGGAATAAAAATAGTTGTAAGAAAAGTAGTGAAAAGACAACTAGCCAAAAGTCTCAGTTAACATTCTTAATATACAATAAGCAGGCAGCAATGTGGTTTAATGGTTAGCACATTTGCCTCATAACTCGAGAGCTGGGGGTTTGAATCTCCAGTCTGTGTGAATGAAGTTTGCAAGTTCTCCCTGTGCTAAGTGGGTTTCCTCTGGGTGTTCTGGTTTTCTTCAACAATCTAAATAGATGTGATGTAGACTAACTGGTGCTTTCAAATTGTATCATCATAAGTAAGTTTTAATATCAATTTCTGAAGCTTGAGTATGTGTTTAAGCCCCTCATTAGATAGCCGCAATTTTAAATTGAATGTTCTGTGACTCAGAGCAACATATTATTAACATATGATTTATTATTTACCTAACCTATCTAAAATGTATTCAGTAGTTTAAAGAAGATAACTGAAATGCTTAAATATTTGTAATCAGACAAAAATTCTAACAATTTCTATCAAAATTTTCACCTTGCGGTTTATTTTCCCTAGTTCCATCTTGTTGTCTTTGGCATTTTGTCATTGTTTACCCTGTTCCAGTGACTCTGCTTTCTCCTCTTTTTTCCTTTTAAAGATGTTTTTTCATCTCTTACCCTTTCCCATTTCTCTTTGTCCCTTGCTAAGGGATGAAGAGAAAAAAACACCTGATGAGCAACACAGTCACTGTACCCGAAGCACCGCCCATGGTTTGTGATTTGTTGGCCTTCGTTTCTTAGCCCATTCTCACTGGATTATTTAAATTTAGTGCTTCAGGTGAAATAACAGTTTGGCACCTGAACAACTTCTTGCCTGAACTGGGAGAGGCAAAAAGATAGAAAAAAACCGAGGATGAAGTGAGAAGCGTAAAAAGCTGAACATATACATGTGCAGGAACATGTACAAATGAAGACTTGGAGGACTGGAGAGAAAAAAAGAAGAAGATTTAAGCCATAGTCATCAGGAATTGAGAAGTTCATGCATAAAAGTTAATGAGAGAAAACACAAAGAAAGCTTCATTTTAAGCAAGAAACCCAAGTTGCTGGACAGAGGACAGCCAGTAGAGGTACAGAAGGGAAAGAGAACGAGAAGAGGGGGAAGAGAAATGAGAGCAATCAGGACAAGTTCTTTGTGGAGTTTACCATGTGTCCCCCACCCTCCTGCTGGACCCTGCAGCTCAGAATTATGATGTCAAAGGGAGCAAGAGAGAGGGAGCACATATGTTTCTGCTATTACAGTAAGAGTATGGAGAGAAAGAAAAGGAGAGGAGGTTGGAGGAGGAGAGAGTGAGAGTATTATCATGGAGGGGAAGGGTTAAGAGCGAGTGGTTGAACATAAATAGCCTGTTCCACCGCCCCATGATTTGAAAACCCACCCACTAGTTCTTTCAGTCTGCAGAGGCTGAAAAAAATAAGCACAACCCAAGGTGCTTTTATTGCCATGAATGTATATAGTACAGTATCACTAAACCCCAGAAATATGACTTGGATTAATTTTTTAGTAGCAGTAGCAATAGTAGGAGGAGGAAGAAGAAGGTAGGAGTAGTAGTAGCATAAGAAGTTATAGCAAAATACATCAATATCGATAACTATTGCAATAGCAATATGAAGAACAAGGATTTTAAAAATGGTTGTTTACAAACCAGTCACTTGCAGTAAATTTAACTGTCTGTTAAATTGTCTGAAAAGGAGTCATAGGTGTGTGTATGTGCGTGTGTGAAAGGAAGGGAGCAACAAAAGTTACTCTTTTTTACTTTAGTATTAGAAAATAATATTTACAATTCAGATAAAAATAGTTTATAGTTTTGGTGAGAGGGTCTATGGATTATGTGGAAAAGATGAAATTCTTCAATTTATTAGAATTCCTTCAAGAGCTTGAACCACATTTACCCCAGTTCTTAATTGGGGATGTCATACAGATTGGTGTCATGGTGAAAAAATGTCAACAGAGCACAGAACTACAGTACATGACTCATCTGTCCCACACATCACAGCATTTTTGATGTAGTTGGTATTGGAGCTTGTGTGTAGCACAATATCGCTTATAACCTGGATGTTTTTTTTGTTTTGCATCCACAATGCATGTAATGTTTTTTGTTTTAGCATCTTTGATTTTTTTTTTTTGCACTTGCTTCACTTTGGCATCCCATTAATGACATTAATGACAAAAAAAAAACTTGACTGACAAATGGATGTAGCAGACATTTTTGAGATTTAAACAGTTACAGTTAACTGTCATCAATCACCAAATGTCATTTCTCAATATCCCTTAAATTCCAAACTAAATCTGTCTCTCTAAGACCTTTAAACATAAATTATAAGGCATACAGATAGGGAGAACAGCTCATGAGAGAGAAGAGACAGTATCTTGCACCCAATACTTGCCATCATGGAATTGTGTAATAAAAAGTGTCCGCAATGAGTCAACAGCTATGCTCCTTTATCTAATGAAAAACTATTCACAAAAGGTTTGACTAATCAAATAAAATTTCAACCTAGATTTACAGTTAACACAGAGACCGGGTCTTAGTCTCAAAACACTAATTGGAAAGCTGTTCCATAAATGTGGGATTTGGTAAGAAACAGCTCTGCCTCCTGCCATAATTTTCATTATACAAGTTATGAGAAATTTCACTGGAAGCCAAAGCACTATGGAAAGGATGTGCTTATATATCCTAGTTCTAGTGAGGACTGCTGCTTTCTCAAGTTTGTTTGTTTTGGAACATCTACAAAGTAAAGCATTACGTAACTGCATTAGTATCCAACCTATACTTATTAGAAAGCCTAACCTTAGCTGCAAGAGGTCCTACTGTAGTAGCAGTATTTTTATCTTGTCAGAATTAAGTAAAGAGAAGTTAATAAGCATCCAGTGTCTAATGTTCTTTAACTACGTGGAACACCAAACCTTACTATATATAGTATGTGTAAAGAAATCACTATGTACATCTACTTATTGATAAGGATCAGTCAACTAGAACCTGAGGCAGGAGAGGGCGTTCCCTTAACTCCTACAACATTTTCTAATCTATTAAGGAGAATAGTATGATCACGGTCATGAATTTGTCATGGTAGCAGGTCAAGGTGTATATTATTACTATGACATTTTAACTAAGATGAGATAAAGATGTGAAATAACTTTATTTCACAGAGTGTTAGTATAAGATCAAGAGAGTGATCAGCTTTATGAGTGGATTTCCAGGAGGGCTAACTTAATTTAATGCTACATACTCATTTGGGATATTCCACATTTTAGTTAAACACTGTATAATACTCTTCAGATAAGTAAAAAAAAAAAAAATAATAATAATAAATAAATTAAATTAAATAAATAAAAAAGAAATTAAAAAAAATATTTTTTTAAAAATATATATATAGTATTAATAGTAATAATATTAAAAGTGCTTTGGATGATAAACACCTAATATTTAACAGTCTTTCAGATCAGATGTGCTGGTTGTAAACAAAGAAAGATTGACTTTTATGTAGATTAGTTACTGATACTAATCTTCTGACTGTTTTTATATTTTAGTTTAGCTTAGTCTCAGTAAATTGGAACCTGAGTGATAATGGTGGTTGATTGATCCTGTTTGTCTGCTCCCTGGCCTGGGTTCTGGATCATTACCAATTAGCTAGGCCTATTCTGGGACTATAAGCTATACAGCAAGAAATGAAAGCAGCACATTCTCAAGTGGTATGGACATACTCTAACTATTTGTAAAGCGTACCTTTTTTCAGGGAAGTACCTGGACATCCAGCAGTTCAGCAACTGTACAATGCTGTAAGCTACATCATCAATCCACACTGGGATGGTGCTACAGTATATTACTTTTGAATAAGCTAGTGCTGCACTAAGCTGTTTGGACATGTTTTCTGATGTAGGCAGGCCTCATTCTGTGTAGTTTTTCCTCTACTGTCACCAATGACTGGCTAACTGGGGATCAAGGTCTACTTTTAGATTTACGGCTTTGTAACAATGTCTTAAGGTGAGATAAAAATACAAACTAAAAGTGCACTTCTCTTCTTTACACCCCACAAAACTCCATAAAAATTGGTATTTCTTGTGTCATAACTGAAAGATCAGCTTAATTGGTCTTAATTTATGTGCTTGGGTTGGTCATATTAAACCAGCTGTGACTATGGTTCTACAAAATGTATAAAATATCTCAACATAAGTTCACTCTGTCCAAAATGGGCTAATGTGAATGAGCTCATGTATGAGCAGAAGCTCTCTGTCTGGGAGCAGCTGAGTCAGATGGAAAAAAAAGACAACAAGCCATTAAGAGGTTTGGTGAATTACACATTCTGATTACATTCTAACCCTTCATAAATGAAGTTCACCAATATAGACTACCATAGCTTACATCAAACTTACCATTATAAGCTGCAAAGGTATTAGGTTATCTTAGCATACATCTTGCTGCCTGCAAAATCTTGCAGACTGACCAGACATGCAGCAAATTAACCAGAGACAAGTCTGATTCATCCATGATGTTCCTACACTGATGCCAAAGTCATTAATAGAGGTTAAAGCAGGGGGAAACTGACTCAACACAAACATAACTATGCTATTTTCTAGGCTTCTCATGATGAGCAGGAAAGTATTAGACACACAAAAGCAATGTTAAAAAATCCACAAAGGCTGTTTGTACACTGTAATATTTATGTCACTGAAATAACAAAAATTATTGTCATGAGGTAAAAATCAGTGGTCACAGATCTCTTAATATGATGTGATCACTGGCAACTGATTTAGTGTCTGTGTGACCAAAGATTTCCGACAAACAATTTAGAAAAATATTAGAAATTATGACCCCAAATCTTTGCATGTTATTCCTGTTTTTAAAAAGTCTTACAGTAAGTGTTAGTAATGCAGCATTGCTGTAGAACCACTCACTCACTCACTGTCTATACCGCTTTATCCTGTATTCAGGGTCGCGGGGGGCCTGAAGCCTATCCCAGGAGGCTTAGGGCACAAGGCATGGTACACCCTGGACAGGGTGCCTATCCATTGCAGGGCACATACACATACAGTACACTCACTCACTGACACCACTTTATGCTTCTGCACGATACTTAGGCCCCCTGGAACAACGCAAAGCTCCTCCACCCTTCTCTTATCAACGCAGGTGTCATTGTTGTGAACTTTGATAAGAAGAGGAAGTAAAAACATCTTTCTGGCCACACAAAAAAACATCGAGAGAATGAACTGTGGGAACAGCATTCAGGTCAGAATTTCAAATCTAAATTTGTAATTTTCTAAATTATCTCTCATTGCCTTTTAAACATTGAACATGGTGGCAAGTGGATGTCCTTCCTAATAAAAGGCAATGTCCTGCCTAATAAAATGGGTTTACTGCCAAAAAGAATGGCTTGCCTAGTAGCCCTTTAAACCCAGAGCATGTTTGTAGATTTTTTATTTTGTTTTTACGTTTCTATGTTTTAATTAATATATACAGTATGTGGTCAGGAATATGCAATATACAGTAGAGTGACATATTCCAATCTCAGTATAACCTAAGCAATAACATTAACTGAAATGAATGAAAGTCTCCCCCAATGATACGCACCGTCAGGACGTCTGTATAAGAAGGGCATTTACATTAAATACATTTAGGCATTTGGCAGATGCTCTTATCCAGAACGACTTGCAAAAGTGTTCCATCATTGGATAGATCCTTACACTGGATTGCTAGGTTACTAAGTACCATCAGTCAAACATTGTGTGATGTGATTAGAGCTTTAAGGTAAGTGGGTAATGAGTCACTTTTAGCTTTGTAGGCAAACATCAGTGTTTTAAATTTGTGCGGGAAGCTGCAGGAAGCCAGTGGATAGAGTGGATAGGTGGTGGAGTGGTGGGGTGGAAGAATTTAGGAAGGTTGAAAACTAGCTGTGCAGCTGCATTCTAGATCAGCTGGAGAGGACAAATGGTGCACAGAGGCAGACCTGCCAGGAGCGAGTTTCAGTAGTCCAGTCTTGAAATAACAAGGGATTGAACAAGCATTGAGAGAGGCCTGTGTGGAGAGAAATGGACAAATACTTCTGATGTTATAAAAGAAATTCAACAAGAGCGAGTAAGCTTAGCAGTGTGTGGGGGAAAAGGACAGTTGAGTTATCCCTAGGGTGCAGGCAGTGACTGAGCAAGTGATCTGATTGTTGTCCAGGGAGATCATAAGTTCCTGACAGGGGGATGAATGACCAGGAATGAACAGCAGTTCAGCACCTTTGTGATCTTTGCTGTTGGGCTCTTTCTGATTCTCAGCTTTCCTCACATGCCCCCTGTTGCTCATCAGATCATCAGTTGAAAGCTTGCCCAGTTAGCTCCCATTGCAAACTCTGCAAACCCAGATCCCTCCAAAAAGTATTTAAGGGATGCCTGCTACATCCAAAATATGTTGGCTCTGCATTCTGTCATGCTATGTTTGAAGACAGGGTGTAAACACACGTGCTACCTTTGTTCAACACATAAAGAGAACAGAAAAAAAAAAGGCAAAGAATGCTATGGCTTGAAGTTGGAAACCTTTTACAATTAGCTGTAGAAGCAACATAACCAAGAACACAAATAGGATCAAAGAGATCTCATCCAGATGTTGACATAAAAACACTTCAAAACAAAAAGAATAATATTGACCCACATAACAGAGAAAAGTAAGCTTCAATAAGGAATATAATCAGGACTAACTAAAATGAAAGAAAATAATGACTAGACTAGAACTGAACTCAGTGAAAATAATGAGAACAGAAACAGTAAGCAAAACAGTCCATAATAAAAGTCCCAAAAAGTCCTAGTGGTGCATAGTGCCATGGGGAGAACCATCACATCTATTATATTAGCAATACTACTACTATTACTACCACTACTATTATTACTACTGATACACTGTAAAAAAATCCAACTTGCAAATTGTTAACTCAATTTAAAATTCCAAGTTAGGTGGACATATTTTTGAGC
>JAQQZT010000011.1:16573173-16583190 GCA_030068275.1 Clarias platycephalus | reverse complement strand
GTGTGTGTGTGTGTGTGTGTGTGTGTGTGTGTGTGTGTGTGTGTGTGTGTGTGTGTGTGTGTGTGTGTGTGCCTGGTTTTTCACCCTCGCTCTGCTCACAGTTGAGTGAAAGCTTATAATTAACATTTACAAGCTGTCAAAGGCTTCAATTGCATCACACAGAGCCAGGACTGAGTTTCAGAAGCCTTGGACCACTATGAAATTCGGCCACCACACAAAAACCACACACACACTCACATACACACGCTGACGAACTACAGTAATTACAACAAAGATTTCTATACTTTTTTTCACTCTACTTATCCATAAGCATCCCTGAACCATCACTCCTGCACATCCACACTGGTGCAGCACTGAGTCATGTGGAGATGAGTTTTATACCAAAATCCTAAATAAACCTAAATACATTCTTTAGTTCTGTCATCAGATTACTAAAATAATTTAGCTAAATGGAAGAGAAAGGCACAAAGGGAAGGGAGAGGCAGAGACAGAAACAGAGAGAGAGCGGGAAGGGAGACAGACAGACAGACAGACAGACAGACAGATGTAAAATGGGTAGTTATTTTACTTTATAAAGTTATATAAAAAACCTATGATACACTGTTTGCAGTCAAGTGGGAATCTGAAAACTGCACATTAAGGTGCATTAATGAGACAAAGAGAGGTAGAGAAATGGGCACAGAGAGAGGGAGAGGAACTGAGGCACAGAAAGGCAGAGAGAGAGGGGGAAGGAGTGG
This sequence comes from Clarias platycephalus, assembly GCA_030068275.1. Lineage (NCBI taxonomy): Eukaryota > Metazoa > Chordata > Actinopteri > Siluriformes > Clariidae > Clarias > Clarias platycephalus. Next base: position 16,582,453 of record JAQQZT010000011.1, on the reverse strand, counting down.
GAGAGAAAGAGGGAAACTGGAAAAGTCTCTAAAGGTGTTCAGCCTGGAAAGTTGTGGTCAGTGTGACATGTTCAGGCGAACTTCAGTCTTGTTTCATGACATCATCTGGAATCTGGAGTTTTCCATGGCACTCACATCCATCACCCTTTGTGTGTGTGTGTGTGTGTGTGTGTGTGTGTGTGTGTGTGTGTGTGTGTGTGTGTGTGGACACGTATGCATGTGGTTGTACTGGTGCAGACAAGGCTTGGGGGGGAAGGGCCTATATATTATACACTCTATAATAAAGCTTTGTGTCAGTGTAACTGAGTTAAAGCATGTCAGTTCAGTTGACTTCCATTTGATTTACACTCGTTCTCTGGGAAGGAGATCTATCTTCTCTATTGTTCATTTTCTCATCTGTTGCTGTCTGTTATTTTGTTCTGTCCATCCTCGGTAAGAAGTCTCCGTACTGTCCTTGGATGCCAAATTTGCACATGTTCGGCACACGGACAGATTTTTAGCAGACTTCCCACTGGAAGCAGTTTGGTCAATAGGATTACTGCTGAGCTAGTCAGTGCCGCTTTGTACTGTGCAGCTTATCGTGCTTTCTTGCTAACAGCTCAGCTAAAATGTCACGCTAACTGTTCAGTTCAGCTATACCTGCTCGTTTCAAATGCTAACATGAAGTGAGTTCGAAGGCAAGTTTGCTTAGTGCTGAGTAACGTCAGCTTCACTAGGAAGCCAGTCGGGTGATTGTGATCGGCGCTGTTTTGTGCTAGCAAAGGCACTGTTACACACATCTCTCATAGGGTTAGTATTATGATGAGTTTGCATAAAAGTCATTCGGTCAAAAGATGAAGTATGTACTTTGGTCAAACAAGTAGCATGTACAGTACGCTCTTTCTTGTTGCCTGACTTTTTCAGCTAAGCATATTTTGTGTGACATGTTTTCAGATTTCCTGTTTGCGTAAGTACCTAGAGTGGGTTAGTATTTGCTAAACGCATACTAAAACCCACAACAATCACTCCGAACAACCCCAGGCCCAGCCCAGAAAATCAGGACACTCACACGACCAGTGTGCTATGTTCAAGTGTATCTGAGAAAATAAGGGTTGGATGTAGTATTGCAACATGGATGGCTGGATTTGGGTTTTCTTTCTGCAGGAGAACTGAATTAGAATAATTTGTTACAGATGCAGGTCCATAATTTACCGAGAAGTCACGGAGTCTTGAAGAAGGACATCTGCAACTTTTTTTCTTTGCAAAACTGCAAAGTTCAGCAGTCCTGTAATGCACCTCTGTCCGGTCGGCACTGCAGAGCTAATCCCTAAACACCCAGAAACCCCTGCTGGGCAGGCGGAAAAGTGAGACTCGGAGAGCAGTGAGGTGGTGGGCATTCTTGTTGCTTTTGGCAGACAGTTTAAGGTCTAATGACGCTCTTTGTGTGTTTGTGTGTGTGTGTGTGTGTGAGAGAGAGAGAGAGAGAGAGAGAGGAGAAAGCAAGAGTGTGTGTGTGTGTGTGTGTGTGTGTGCAAGACAGAATTGTCCATTTGGAACTTGCTCTCCTCCTTTTGGCTCACTTTAGTTTGTGTTTATGTGTTCTTCTCTGCCCCCTGGTGGACAAGAAATAAATATTTAAAGGTGTGAGAGCCTTTGGATGCTGGATTTTATTCATTCATCCATCCTTACATCCATCCATTCATTCATTCTTTTTTTTTTAATTATTATTTAAAGCACTATTTGTGACACTGTCATTATGAGGACATTTTTTAAAATGACTTTACAAAGATACATAAGAAGGACAAACTGATGCATGAATGAATAAGGTCTGATGATGTATGATTTCATGTTTTGTAGTTATATTGTTAGGGTTTGTCAAGATAGTGTAACCAATCATTGTACTGTAAAAGAACATGTTTCCACCTTTACATTTTCCTCCAATTTTCCACAAATAAATAATTATAATTTAAAAGTAATTATTTGTGAATAGAACGATTTCAAGATTAAATTTAGTTGTGTAGAAATAGGTTTAACCAGGGGTGATATTATGATGGCTATACGATAGGGTCAGAGCAACTTGAAACTGCGGTCCAAGGTAGGAAAACCGCTGAACCAACAACCGGGTCATGAGCACCCAAGAATTGGTGATGCACATGGAGAGTGAAGGCTGGCCCAGGGTGAACCACGTTCTTTTTCCCATCATGTGTGTGCATCAATTCACTGGGAAAGAAATGGCATAAGGACGCGCTGTGGGACGTGGCAGTTTCATGTTCAGAGCAAAGTTCTGCTGGGAAACATTAATAAGACTTGAATTTCTAAGATTTGCATATTTCAGTTGGTCTTGTGAGTGAATTCTGTTGAGTATTTAAAGTAAAGAAAAATTTCACTTATCTGTCAGGACCTGCTACATGGACCCAATACCACATCATCCTCGACCGTGGCTGATCTAAGCAAACGCTCACAGGTTGGGCTAACCTTCCAAAAAAAGGAACCTGCAGTAAGGATATATCGTGCTTTATAGGAAGATACTGGAGGTGCTTCCTCTAATGCATGATATATCCTGACTAAGCTTTTGCTTCAACACTTTAAGCTGAAGGAATGCACCATGTTTGATGTGTTCCTGTTCCTAACCACAGTAAAATCAGGTACAAAACCTGATTTACATTTAGGCATTTGGCAGACTTTTATAATGAATGTATTGGAATAATTTTCAGAAATCATTTGTTCATTTATGAATGAAAAAGTTAGAGTGCTGAGTTTTAAATGAAACAAAAAGTATTGTGCACTGATAGAGAATATTTTATCATATTTTCTGCATGTCTTTAAGTCCCCAAGATGTTAAAAATCAAAATGCCAAATTATTTTGTCAAAAGTCTTGGAGTTATGTTAGTGTGAATTTTGTATGATTTGGCAAAAAGCTATAAATCCAAACAGTTTCGTAATAATGGATAAATCAGCCTGCAGTTGTGTTTGTTGTCATTTAAGTAGGCAGGTTCGTATTGATAATATATTGTGATTTTGTTGTGAGTCAAAAAGAAAGTAGTGGCAGCACATTAGATTAAGGAAAAAATGTCAAAAACACAACTATTGTTGAAGATTGTAAGAAACATTATAAACAATACAAAAACTTTACACTTTACAGAATTCTTCTTTACCAGTATTAGATCTATGTCTGTAAATGACGACAGGTATGGCTCATATAACATCTGTTCTTGCATCAACGACCGTGTGTCCCATCAGTGGGTTATAACGTGATGGAGCTGATGGAACACAACGCAAGTCACTTCTGCATCTTTGCGTTTTGCAATGTTAGTGCTCTGTTTAATCCTCCTTAGAAAATGTTTCCGTAAGTGTTTCATGACTCCTAAATGCCGGAAAAAAAACAGTCTAAGTGAAAACAGGAGCAATAGGAAAAGAGATGATAGTTTGGGAAGTGAAACTGAATGTTGCTACAAACTACAAACTTACTTGACCACAGTGCCTACACTGCAGCATCCCACTTAGCTTCGTCAAGTATATAACATGGTGTTAGCACAATATCCAAACTGCTGTAACGGAACCGATTGGGGTCAGAAAAACAGACGACAGGAGACACCAGAATGTGCTCTTTCCTTTAGCTTTACAAGAGAGCGAAAACAGTTTGAAAAAGTGAAAACGTAGTTGCACTCACACGCACACAGGCACACACACACACGCACACACACACACACACACACGCAAAGACACGCAAAGACACACACATACAGTGCTGAACGACACCTAGAATGACAAACTATTGGTTTGTGTGATGCACTGGCTTTAAGCCCGCCCACCGTAACACTGCACAGTGTCCTTTTTTAACAGAACGTATTGCGGATGTTAATTCACATGTTTCGGTCATGTAGTACTTTTGGGCTGACTGTTAAAGCACTAAGAGAGTGTAAACATCCCTTCAACATTTCTCCAAAATTCACTGAATGCATTTAGTTCACTCACAGCAGCCACTATTTTGTGGTGAGAAGGAAATGATATGATTGGCAGGTAATGATGCATCAACTTTTGCTTGAAAATGTGGCTAATCCCAATCCCAATTTTAAAATACTCAGATTTACTACTACTCTAGACCTGTAATATTGGAATGCATAATGCATGACAAACTTGTTAAAGGAAACAGATTATGCAGCTTTATGATATTTCAAACATTAACATTTAACAAATGTTAAACTTAAATCTCTCGAATGGTAAACTCCTTTCAGCACTTGCACTGCTCCTATAGTGGTGACCATGTTCTCTATATCCTTTTTAACTTGGCTAGCGCAATTGACTAGCATATGCTGCGGCAAACTGTCTTCCTTTTGTTTTTAACACACTCTGAGTAAATGGGTGCAGTTGCCATTTGTCATTGATAAGAAGTGCTGTTACACTTAGGTAGTTATGGTTACGTACTCATGTCTAGTGGTCTCCAATAAGTGCAATAAAAGTAGCGTCTGCAAACTGTCTCACTTTCATAGCCTTTTTCAGTGTCTTACATTTAATTTATTCCTATAAAAATAGTTCCTATTGAAAGTAGCTCACACACACAACATTGGTTTTATCCAAACTTCCATCTAGAAGCTTTTTATATTGAAATTTGCTGTTCAGTGCACTTTGTGATACATGCCATTCTCACACATTATGGGAAGCCGTTAGGGTTAAACTTGGTCATATGAATATTTGCGTTTAAAAAAATTTAACATAAAAAAAAAAAATTAGATTAATCACATGCATTAACACGTTAATATTGACAGCCCTACTTAAAATATAGAAACTTGAAAGATAAAGTTATATAGCGGTCTTCAAAAAAAAGTTTTAAAGTTGGAAAATAGTGTTTATTGTGGATAAATTCTTTATAATTTCTGAGATAAAGTATGAGTTCAGAGAGCACTGCCAGTTTATCCTCCGGTTTATCCCCAGAGACCCCTCCCTAGTACAGAAACAAATAAAATTTTGGTCATTGATGGAAGATGAACAAAGAGAAAGTGGATTAATGTCATAGAGTGGTAATTTTTAGATGTTCTTACATTTCCTGTGAGTCACCTTTGTGACACGCAACAGCTCGATCCTATATATTATTCTAAATCTAATCTTTTTATTTGAATGACATATTCTTGGATATTAAAATGGTAAAATATAAATAATGGATTTTTAATAGGAATTTTTAAATGTTACATCATTTAGTCCGAAATTCACAAATTCCGACAACAGCTCATATACAGTATAACACACAATCCAAGCAGCTGAGCATGATATGGTGTATTTAACACAAATGAAGTCATAAGAAAAGTTACAGCTGCTTACTTATGCCCCGCATGTACACTGTGCGCTCGAGCCGTCCCTGTGATATTATTTGAGGCCCTGCTAAAAGATTTCTACCACCCTCCAATCTCCGCTAAGCCTGGAGAGCCTTCTGTTCCCTACCCTCTATCTTCTCTCTCTCTCTCTCTCTCTCTCTCTCTCTCTCTCTTGTGCATGCTTTCTTCCCTTTTTTCTCCTCTTGGTGACCCTTGTAAATCTTCCTCATTAGATGATGTGTATGTGTGTATGCATGTGTGTGCATACAAGTCTGTTCATGCCGGAATCTAAAAACATGTAAGTGCCTTCATTTATCTACACAGCTGAGTTTAAACTCATGCTGGGATGTCTTTGTGTGGGAGTGTTTCCAAATGTCAGTGTGCCAGAATGTATGTGTGTTAGAGAGTAAGAGCAAGATTCAGTATACTGTTATAACTGTATAATAAACAGTTAAGTCACACAGTCCAGCGATGTGATTGAATGCAAGTCAGCTGCTGCTGAAAGTAAGTGCAATGTGCATGTGCTCTGTGTGCATTCGTGCATGTGTCCTGTTCTTACTTGAACTCTCAGCAGAATTTTTGTTCATTTTATTTATTTAATTATTTACTTACATACTTATTTATAAAGTGATATTGGAATGGCAGATTAATGGTGTGAGTGCTGCAATGAAATTATTGCTTCCTGTTTCCTGTGCGATCTTCATTTCAGTGTCAACTGTATCAATGCTATCATTGTTACACATTGCCAGTTCTCAAGCCATGTTGACGTACTCTTGCAGAGCCCTGGGACTCAATACTAGCTAAAAGCTAACGCTTCACAGTCTGATCATTACATGATCATTATGGCTTCGTGATTCATTTTCATGTCTGTTGCATTCTGTGTTTCTTAAATTAGTTTGTCCTGCTGGTGGTTTTTCTGAAAGTTGTGTGTTTTGTTTGCAGGGTGATATTCAGCAGCTGATGATCATAGCGGACCATCGTGCTGCGTATGACTACTGTGAACATTATAGCCCAGACTGTGAGGTTCCTGCCCAGGAGCAGCCACAAAACCAGGATCCCAACACAGATGAATATGTGAGTGTTTTCTTCATTCAGGCTCAAGACCCTGATGAATATTTGAATTTTCTCTAGGCATTCTTTAAATATTTCATCTGAGCGCTCTTTGGGGTGCAGTTTTATTTATATTGTCCTTAAAGATGTGCAGCTTTGTAAGCATCTTCATAATCTATTACATTCAATGCAGAGACAAATATGTCAGTTTTCTCTAAACATGGACAAATGCAGATGCCGTGAAGTTTTCATACATTAACAATATCATGAGGATTTGCTCAAAGCACTCTGCACAACTTCTATCCAGTCTTAAAACACCAGATGATTTTCTGTAAACATTGTGTAAACATAGACAGTTAGAAGTTTTCGCTCCCTATGGATTCTCAACACAGTGTTTTTATGATAGTGTAACTTAAGGATAAGGGAAGGCATGTAACATGCATCTTAAGAAAAATACAATATAAGTGAATCTCTCATATATCTTTGATCTTTTACATCAGATTAATATTTCAAACCTTTTTCTATTAATTTGGATGATTATGTCTTACAGCTCATAAAAAAAATCCTATTTCTCAAAATCACAATAGTTCATTTAGAGTTTGAGTAACTTACTATTCATGCAGTATAAACACAGTATCTCATGTTCATTACATGCAACCACAATCAGGGGAAAACTGCAAACTTAACACTTGTCCAGAATACAGTCATTGACATCCTCCACATGGAGGGTAAGCCACAGGAGGTCATCGGGCTGGCTGTTCGCAACGTGCTATATCAGTAGAAGCATATTCATGGAAAGTTGACTGGAAGGGAAAATGTGGTAGGAACCTGTGCAAAAGCAACAGGAATGACTGGAAGTTGTAAAGCAAAACTGATTCAAGAACTCAAGAAAGCTTCACATGGAGTAAAGTGAGGTGGGAGTGTGTGCATCAAGAGCCACCAAGCATACCAAGTATTCAGGTAATTGGCTACAACTTTTTCAATTCTAGTATCAAGCCATTCCTGAACTAGAGACAGTGTATTGCCTGGGCTAAGGAGAAAAAGAACTGGACCATTGCTCAGTGGGTAAAAGATCTCTTCAGGCTCTTAGTCAATCTCTCTTCGTAAATTTTCCAATTCATTTGTAAATCAAGGTCCCATTGTCTGGTGGAAGGAGGGCACAGATTCCAAGTAGCTTGAAGTTTACAGTCCTTGATGATTTGGGGTGTTATGTTATCTGCTGGTGTCTCACTGCAGATCTACTGTGTTTCCTCAATTCCAAGGCCATTTATCAGCGGATTTTAGAGCTCTTCTTGCTTCCATCTACTGACAAGCTTTATGGAGATGGCAAATTACATATTCACCTTCCCACAATGCCAATACTACAGTTTGCTGAACATGATATTACTATGCATGATTGACCTAAACCTCAGAATCTATGGGGTATCATTAAGAAAAAAATAAGAAACATACAACCCAACACTACAGAAGAGTCTGACAGAATCTTTTTTGATAGATCAAAAAAACAAAAACTTATTATTTTGAGATTGAGATTTATGAGCTATTTTCATGAGTTGTAAGCCATAATCATATAAATGTGTATCAAGAAAAAACTTGCTGGTTGAATGAAAGTAACTTTAAATCAGAATTTGCCAGGGGTATAAATAATTTCGGGCTTGACTGTATATATATATATATATATATATATATATATATATAGTACTGCTTTACATGTAATTAGAATATATGAGAGTTTCACATTTTGAAGTAAATTACAAAATAAAATCAATCATATTCAGAGATGCACTGTAGTATGTATGTATTTAAGTGGACACAAATATAGATTATAATTTAGTATGTCAAATATAAAACAAAACAATGAAAGACTTTTATATTGTTACATAAACGACAATAGCAACACAAGTGATTGTGATAAAGGACATTTGACATGCCGGGTCTCATGGGTAATTTAGTTCAGTGAATAGCAGAAAAAATATATTGGACAAAAATATTTTTAAAAAAAGTCAGATCAGAATTTCAGCTTTCATTTGCTCATATTTACAACCAGCTGTGTTAAACTCCTTAGAACATGTCACGTATTGTTTAAACCCACCTGTCAAGTGCTCTGAAATATTGAAACATGAGACTGACAGGTGTTTCTTGTAGCCCAGGTATGTCCATATTGGTCATTTTTCCTGAATGTCCATTCTTAGTTTGCGTTTCACTTGTGAAGACTGTCTGTGCTGTTAGAATGCATAAACCATAAAGTCCAGAGAGCTGTTTATGGGAGAAAAGCAAGACATTTTGAAGCAGTTTTGAATTTGCTAAAAAAAAAGAAAAAGAAGGAAACCACTGGTGTACTAACAGCCAAATATCAAATAAGGCAAACAAAACAACAACAGGTGATGACAGAAAGATCAGCATGAGAGATGTATAAAGAAACCCCAAAACAGCAGTCAATACCATCACCAACCACCTCAACAGGGCAGGGGTGAAGGTATCATAATTCACCACTCTGAAGAAGACTTATATAAGAAATATCTTGGCCATCCTTTAAGATGCAATCCACTCATTCGCTTGCTCAGCAGGAAGAATCAGAAGGCCAGATTGGATTTCATAAAAGAAATAAAGTAATGAGCCACAAAAGTTCAAACAATAACTAAAAGAAGCTGCATACAAATAATAACCCAAGCAGAGTTGCAAAGGGTAAAAAGTGTAAAAGAGTAAAAGCTAAAAGCAACATTTTGGCTATACTGTTTAATAACTTTTTGTGGGTACTGTTTACCAACATAAATCAATGATCTAAATCAAAGTCATCTTAAATCAATAAGCATTGGGATGAAACGTAAAGATTGGAGATTAAGATCTTTTGTGTGAGTGTGTGAATGTGTGTGTGTGTGTGTGTGTGTGTGTGTGTGTGTGTGTGTGTGTCTGTGTGTGTGTGTGTGTGTGTGTGTGTGTGT
>JAQQZT010000011.1:16528465-16552666 GCA_030068275.1 Clarias platycephalus | reverse complement strand
ACCAGTAAGAGACGAGCACTAAGACCCAGCAGGAGAGACGATTACCCACAATTCTGCAGTGCAAGAGAGAGAAAAACGTTGGCTCAGTTGTGATGACGTGACGCTCGGCGTCAAAACAAGAAGCGCATACGTGATACATGATACTCGGTGCTCGTAAACTAAGACAATGCTCGTTTTTCAAGTCAAATTTTATTCTTTGCTCGTCTTGCAGAACACTCGTAAAACGCATTACTCGTAATCTGAGGTTCCACTGTATTCATATTTCTTTGGTACTAAATCTTAAATAAAAGTATTCTATGCAAAATTAAGGCTTTTAGTCCCCCCCACACAAATAAATCTGTTTTTAGTGTCCGTAACCATTTCAAATCCATGTTGAAATATCTTAACAATTTTACATTTTAGAATAATACGCACTTTCAGATTTATGTATTTTCATGTGAAATCTAAATTGGCCAAGTTTCTTCTGAATGACAATTAAGATCACTGAAAGATTAAGAACCATTAAGTATTATGAAAAATGGTATTATATCTGAAAATTCACTTTTTAACCTACTGTAGATAAGACACTTTTTTTTCATAGAACAAATGAAAGTATCAGCTAATATTTAGAATAAATTATAATGTATATTCTATTGTCCACATGACCACAATGCATATCATGCTGAATAATACAGTCCACTCTGATATAATTGGAACAGCAAGGTTTTTTTCTATTGTCTTAGCTACACTGTAAAGAAATTTAGGTATGCGATTAAAAAAAAAGTATATACCATATTCCTGCGTTGGGTCTGTGTGCATGGTATTTGCATGTTCTCCCCGTGCTTGGTGGATTTCCTCCAGGTTCTCCAGTTTCCTAATTGGCGTTTACAAATTGCCCGTAGTGTGTGAATGTGTGTGTGACTATTAACCAGAGAGCTTACTTTGGTCATACAAATGGGACTACAGAGGTTCCTAGATGGATGGATCTAATATATCATAGCTTTAATTTTCTGATATTTAGAAAACTTTTTTTTTTTCATTTGAATCAACCGATTCTCACTTTGTCAAAAATATTTGAAAATATGATTGAACGGTATTTTTGTTTGCCCAGATATGCTCTGTTAGATCACTTAAACAGTTAACAGCTAAGAAATTCCCTCTACAAAAGTTATAAAAAGGCCAGCGTGCACTTGCATGGCCGCTTCTGAAATGTGGAACAGTGGACAGTGATTGGACAGTAATCCAAAACACACTGTCAATCAACAGACCTTAACGCGTTGTCGTTGTGTCTCTGGCTTGATGCAGTTCTTGCAAGCAAGGGACATGCAACTAAATATGGGAGTTTGTTTACTCTTCAGTTACTTTCTAATACTTTTGCTCACCTTAACAATATAATAAATAAACATAGTGGCCTGCCACTTTCAGGTGGATTCAGATCTAAATGTCAGGGTATGAAAACTGAAATTCTCATTTTCTCACATTTATCTTTTGATGAAACCAAATCCAAAAATCAGCCTTGTTGTTTCAATACTTAATAATAATAATAATGATAATAATAATAATAATAATAATAATAATAATAATAATAATAAAATTCAAAATAACAAAGGATTAGCTAGTTAGCTAGTTCACACTGCTTAATTCACCATATGGTTGGAATGTGATATTATTAAATAAATAAAAATCCTTAAATTAAAAGTGGAATTGTTATCATTGATCAATGGTCATCAATGCTCAATGAAACATTAAAGAATTAAAATGAAACATTTGAAGGTAAAAAAAAAAAAGAAAAAAAAAAAATATATATATATATAAAATTGCTAAGTAAATATTTAGTGTATTAAATTGTGTATTTAATTATTTCATGATTTATTTAGTTATTTATTTCGTGAGAACTTGAGCACCAGCATTTGGACCATTTATTTTATTTTTTTTTAACTTAAAATGTCAAAAAGTCCGGAATATAAGTCTTTACAGCTCATGCTTAAAGACACCAGGAAAAAAAACAGAAAGTGTACACTACTCGCTTCAATATTGCGCTCCGCTCCTCCACAGGGCACCTCAGGAAGTGATGGACCCCCAGGACCACCTGGTGAACGGGTATGAATTTACTTTTTTTTTTTTTTTTACAGATCAGTTATCGGTAATACATGAATATTCAAAGATGCCAAATAAACTGTTCCTATGTACAGTAAGCTCAGCGATCTCTTAAAAAAATTTGTGTGTTGTGCAGGGCCTGCCAGGACCTCAGGGATCAACTGGATTCCCCGGACCTAAAGGGCCTCCTGTGAGTAAAATTTGTAATAGAGATAGAATGGAAAAATCTAATGTCTTTTTTTCTATTTCCTGTTTTTATCTCTCATCTTTTTATGATCTCTGTTGTTCAGGGACCAGCAGGAAAGGATGGACTGCCTGGGCACCCTGGACAGAGAGGAGAGACAGTAAGTTACAGTATACCACACATACAAACGCACACACATATGCGCACACAAAAGAAGATATATTCTGATCACCAAGAATGCATTTTGACAAAGTTTGTCTTCAATCCCACCTAGTTTATGAGACGCAGTTCGTCCCATTCGACCCCTGAACAACCATCTATAAACATCTATCAATCTGCCTGTTTTTCCCTACACCTGTGTCCATCTGTCCTTTAAATTTTCCTCTATAACAATCCAAAGATCTGTCCCCACATCTGTTCAATCACATGTACCACCACCACTGCTTTCATTCTTCACTCATAGACTTGTCCTTTTCTCAGGGTTTCCAAGGGAAGACCGGACCTCCTGGACCTCCAGGTGTGCTAGGACCTCAGGTGAGCGTATGAATACATACACAAACACATATACACACACACACACACACAAAGGAAGATGCATTATGATGACCAAGATTATATTTTATTCAAAGCTTCTTTGAATTGCAGCTTCACTGTTCTGCCAGTGACTACCCCATCTCTAGCCATTATCTTACAGTAAAATTCTTTATATTTAGCACACCAGTCTAGCATGGTATAGATTTAAATCTAATTAATTGATTCATTATCTTGTGTGATTTGTCCAGTGAATTTCTCTTAAGCTTTAGGCTAATGTGTAATACTACATTATTCATAGGGACCAACAGGTGAAACTGGACCAATGGGAGAGCGAGGCCATCCCGGACCTCCAGGACCACCAGGTGAACAAGGTCTGCCAGGACATGCTGGTAAAGAAGGAGCCAAGGTGAGAACACACACACACAAACACACACACACACACACACACATACATACACACATGCATCAGTACACCTACCCTCACATGCATGAGTCTTATTTTGATTTGAAAGCATAAATACATTATACCTGTTTGCCTCTGGTGTGTGTGCTTAGGGAGATCCAGGTCCAGCAGGCCCTGCTGGTAAAGATGGACCTCAAGGACTGCGAGGTTTTCCTGGAGAGAGAGGGTTACCTGGGCCTGTTGTGAGTGACATTTACAACACAGAGTTTTCATTTATTTCAAACCAATGCAATTATGCAAAAACATGCTCTGTACCAGTTCAGGGTCATGCAGTGCTGAGCACCCTGAAGCAGGGCTGAGAGACAGTGGTGTTGGTAACAGTTCGGGTGCCTTCAGCAGTTGTAAACAAAGTAGAGTATCATTCACATAATCTGGGAATATGAAAATGACAGAAGTCAAGTTAACCTCCAAAACACTACTTGCGATGTGATGCCGTAGGTCCTCAACATTGTGGGTGCCTAAACGGCGCTGTCTCTTCAGCACCTGACAGACAGGCGAATGAGGGACACGTTCTGTCTTGCCACAAAACGTATATATTTCTGCAAAATTCACTTTTCAGTCATGTTTGAATATTAAGGAATAATATTGAAATTTCATTCAAATTCATAGTACTTATAGCCATAACTGAGCGATTAACCACATTCAGTAACTTAGTGCCACTATCAGCACCTTAGGAAAAACATATTTGTAGAGAATAAGTATTTTTTTTACACATTTTAAGTTTAAATAAATGTATCTTTAACTTATATGTGTTTTTAATGTTTTTAAGTATAAACATTTTGGAAAAATGATTACCCTAAATGGGTAATAATTAAAGTAAACCTTCAAATTGGTTACACATTTAAATGTATCTGTGTTTTTTTTCTCTAGGGAACTGCAGGTTTGAAAGGGAATGAAGGACCACCGGGTCCACCTGGACCAGCTGTGAGTAATCACTATATCTCTCCATACATCTTTCTTTTCTCACCCTCTATCATTCTATCTCTCTGTCTTTCTCTCTATTTCCAGTATATTTACTGTTTTATTTCCTGTTTCCTTTTTTGTCCTCTGCTATACCCCATGGCTCTTCAGTAAGTAAATATGTGCAGGTTTGTCTATTATCCTCTCTCTCTCTCACTCTTCCTCTGTGTTACTTCTCATTTGACACATACATATGCCATGGTCAGTAAGCATCTGGCATGTTCAGTGGTAAGAACCTTACAGTAATATTATAATAATGTTCCATTCTGAAAAAAGACATTTTTGTAATGTGACTAATTTATATTTTAAAAGTTGTTAAAAATTTCCTTTATGTCCTTGTCTCTTTGCTTCCAGGGTTCACCTGGTGAGCGAGGTCCTGCTGGTCCGACAGGTCCCACCGGACCCCCTGGACGCCCAGGACCTCAGGGACCCCCAGGACCTTCCGGAGAGAAAGGTGGACCGGTGAGTTACACTTACCCTAGTCTCTTGTGCAAATTTCCTCTTACAGCAGCTAAACCCATGTCCTAAACCTTAACATAATTTCTAAATGTAAACCAGACCCATATCTTACTGCTCACTTCGATCTTTTGTTAAAATTCCAACTGAATAATTGTTACTGTAAATCCTAAATCCTAATCCATTAATACCTGACACACAAACTCTGAAATCCCAATTCCTATCTCTAGATTTATATTCCATAATACAAAATTGACTCCAAATTCATAAACTGTAACCTGTAACCATAATCCCCTGACATAGACACCCCCCTCCCAAATGTAATAACAGATATTCCAATATTGCTGTTCTTTAGGGAGAGAAAGGACCTCTAGGCCCTGCTGGTAGAGATGGTATTCAGGGTCCTGTCGGTTTGCCTGGTCCTGCTGGACCTCTTGGACCTCCAGGAGAGGATGGAGATAAAGTATGGCTGCTCTGAAAGACCACATGTCTTATTTACCTTTATTTTAAATTGCCCCATATTTTATCAACATTGGTTCCTTTTACAGTAGATATCTCATCTTTTCTCTGATAGGGTGAGATCGGTGAGCCTGGCCAGAAAGGTAGCAAAGGAGATAAGGGAGAGCAGGTGAGACTGTTAAATTTTTTCCATTATCCTTAATTGTTCCAGTTAGTAATTACAGTAATATGAATGTGCATGCAATAATCTAAACACTTCTGTTTTAATTTTTCCTCTATCTCTTTGTTTTTGCAGGGTCCTCCTGGTCCAACTGGACCTCAAGGGCCAATTGGTGCACCTGGTCTAGCTGTGAGTATTATTTATCTTTTACATATTACATATTTTAGCATCTTCCTAAAAGTATGTTTCATGTTCTGTCCTTACGATCTGTAATATTCAATTTAGTGAGTCATCCAGATAAATTTGTAATAATATTATATCAAATGCATTATGATGTCATGGCCACATATGCAGTTTTCCTAAAAAAATAAAATAAATAAAAATCAAGAAAGAAGAAATCTAAATAAAGAACTCCTAGTTTGGGAAAACACTCTGCCCTAACTTAGCGCAACTACTTTAAGGTAAAAGCTACTTACTAAAATAGGTTTTAATTGAGTAAAAAAATAGAAAGTTGCATCTTAGAAACATGTTTCAAACCTAAATTAACTATTAAAAATTCAATCTAGTATGGCTAAAATGTTAGCTACCCTAGGAAAAATATTACTCAAGTAAAATTTTAAGTCCTCCATTAACAGTTCTACTTGGGCACAAGTACAGAAGTACACAGTTTCCAATTTACTTAAGTATCAATAGTACTCAACTTGTATTACTATACTTTGGCCATAAAGTCAAGAAAATGTTTAAAAGTCCTATATTTAACTGGGTTTTGTTTTGGACATCACTTGTTAAGATGACAGAAAATTTAGTTAAAATGCTTCTCTTTTTTCTGACATTACTCCAGCTCTACAGTATTGTGCAAAAGTCTTAGGCACTTTGTGTTTTTAGTACAAACTTTGTTATACATTTTGTTCCTAATTTCCAAACATTAATATTCTGGTGAAATTTTTTTTTAAATAATAATAATCTTACAGGAAAACATCTGTACAGTAGGCCAGAAATTAAAGCAGCATATTATGTAAAAGACCAGTTTTCAGACCAAAAAAAAAAGAAAAAAAGAAAGCTTTTAGATTTTCTAGAATACATACACAAATTGTACTTGAGACTATATTTTAAGCAAAGCGTTGTCACACCAATTATTAACTTTGCTTTACTAATTACTGTTTACTGCTTTTTTTATTTTGAACTTTTAAGACATACTTTCTCTACAGCAGTTATTCATACAGTTATATAAGTGATTTTATCTAGTTTAACTTTTTGTATCTTTTTCCACTGCCTTAGGGAGCTGATGGAGAGCCTGGTCCGAGAGGACAGCAGGGTTTGTTTGGGCAAAAAGGAGATGAGGGACCAAGAGGATTCCCTGGACCCCCTGGACCTGTTGGCCTTCAGGTTGGAACTATCGCACACAATTGTTGTCTTATGGCAACTGACACTTAATACTGATTACTGTTCCCATTGCTTTTAATAAATCAGAACAAACGTTTATAAAAGAGACCGTGTTATTCATTTCTGGTTCCTTTTGCACACAGGGTTTGCCTGGACCTCCTGGTGAGAAAGGAGAAACTGGAGATGTTGGTCACATGGTAAGAAGAAATACACTCTAATTTTATAATATTTTGTATGTTTTAATAAATATTTTAGCAATATAATTATTTATTTTTAATATCTATTAATATAATTATTATAATCTTTGCAATATAGTTTTGATAAATCTCAGGTTCATATTTTTTATACTATTAATAAAAAAATGAAGTACATCTGTTTGAAATTAAACATACTGTATAATGAATAATTATGAGCAGTGGTGTGAATTTACTTTAATCCTGTTTATGTGTCTCTTTTTTTCCTCTCTCTTTCTTTCTCTCTCAGGGTCCACCTGGTCCTCCGGGTCCCCGAGGCCCCTCTGGACCCCCAGGAGCTGATGGACCCCAGGGCCCCCCTGGAGGCAATGGAAATCCTGGAGCTGTGGGAGAGAAGGTTTGAAAACTCAATGGCCATTCAAAAAACAGCATGTTATTGTAAGATGTTTTAGAAGAGAATAGTGCTGCTACATTATTCTATTTAAGGAATCATGTTTTGTATAAACACTGCCAAGGTACTTGCTTTCAGATGTAAATATCACATAATAAATAGCAGTAGAACTGTAGTGACAACTTGAATGTCTATATGTTTAGATGATTGGAAGTGTGACTAGTGTCATGGGTTTCATTTAAGTGACTGTTTTATAAACATGGTAGCAATTTTATTTAGAATACCATTGTGACGTTTACTATCACTTGTTCCTTTTCTCACTCCCTCACTTTCTCTTTGTTTAGGGAGACCCAGGTGAGCCTGGAGAGCCTGGTTTGCAAGGCGATCTTGGCCCTCCGGTATGACACAATGATCTAAACCCACAAAAACACACTTTTGTAAAAGAGCAATAATTACAATGCACAGTCTAAGGCCTATATCAAGACTTTTTGCTATATTTGTTTTATAATAGGATTTCTCCCAAAAGCTTTAAAGTTGTCTTTAAGTTTTAGTTAATGTATTCTTGATATAGGATAATATAAGTTAATCACTATATTAGATATGGATAAGTGAAAATAAAATACAAATCTCACAAAACTGTGTCTGTGTGTGTCTCAGGGACCAAGAGGTGAGCGAGGAGAGAAAGGAGAAGCTGGTCCTGCTGGCTCTGCTGGTCCACCAGGACCTAAGGGCCCTCCTGGAGATGACGGTCCTAAAGGAAGTCCAGTGAGTTCTGACCCTCATTATTATTAGAACTATAACTAATTGATACCTATGCATGTCAAGCATTAATAATATAATACAAAGCACTTTTGTTTATTTTTTTTGTTTTGTTTTTAGGGTCCAAGTGGTTTTCCGGGTGACCCTGGGCCTCCTGGAGAGCCTGGTCCAGCTGTATGTTTGATTTCATTATTGAGATACGTATTTATGTGTTCACAATTCGCAGTAAATAATCATTAGGAAACTGACATGACAGTAACTGTTTTTTCAGGGTTTGGATGGTCCTCCTGGTGACAAAGGTGATGACGGAGAATCTGGTCAGCCTGTGAGTTACCTTGTCAATCATCCATTCATCAAACTTATACAGACATATACAGTACATGCATTTTATTTACTTATTTGTGATTGTTTGTGTCAGGGATCACCAGGACCAACTGGTGAGTCTGGACCAACTGGACCACCAGGAAAGAGAGTGAGTAACTTCTGTCTATGAATTGCATCTGCTGTTGTACCGGTTTGTTTTCATCTATCTGCATGTCAGTCCTGTATCAATGTTCATTTCATTCTCTTTTTAATATATTTTGCTATGAATAGGGTCCTCCAGGAGCAGCAGGACCTGAGGGACGACAGGGAGAGAAAGGAACTAAAGTAATGGACATATTACATGGCATCACATTCTTAAAGTCTTAAATTTTTTATGAGTGAAACATTACATTTACATTACTAGACTATTGTACTATTTGCACTGCATATACATATTTTGTCTTTGTCTTTTTCAGGGCGAGTCTGGTCTCGAGGGTCCACAGGGTAAGACAGGTCCTGTTGGACCTCAAGGTGCTCCTGGCAAGCCTGGATCTGAAGGATTGCGGGGAATCCCTGGCCCAGTAGTGAGTTCCAAACCACAAACATACATGCACATGCTCAGGTATGCAGATTGACAAACATATTAATGAGATGGCTTGAATCCCACACCGCTTGGGTTTTCAACTTTATCACAGTGGGAGCCAAAGTATTTGTTTGGCAGAATGTACAGTGTATAAAACTGAGGCAGAGAGAAAGTACTGATGTATTTCAGGGAATTAACTCAGGTGTCTGTTTTGTTTAGGGAGAGCAAGGCCTGCCTGGGTCTCCTGGACCTGATGGACCCCCAGGACCAATGGTACCACACACACCTACCCATTACCACACTTAAATTACACCTAAATAGTCTACAAAGGTATATACTAATAACAATTGGCATCAACAATATATTTTTATTATCTCTCTCTCTCTCTCTCTCTCTCTCTCTCTCTATTTCTCGTAGGGTCCTCCTGGACTGCCTGGATTGAAAGGAGACACTGGAGTTAAAGGAGAAAAGGTACGGGTTCCAATTCTTCCAAATTATATTTCAACAGTTAATGGTATGATGACTGTGGTTTAGGTTGTCCATTTGCCCCAACGTCTCACATGTGTCTTTGAGGAAAGTCTTTTTAAGGCTTTGAGGAAAATATATGAACAATTTATTTCTATTAGTTGTGTATATATGTATACTTTTGCCTGGTGTTTATCATGTGACTTGTGTGCATTTCAGGGTCATCCAGGTCTGATTGGTTTGATTGGGCCTCCTGGAGAGCAGGGAGAAAAAGGTGACAGAGGACTGCCAGGACCACAGGGATCATCAGGACCTAAAGGAGACAATGTATGATGCACAAGCATAAACGGTGTAAAAAAATATAGATACAGATACAGAACTTGCTCACGCATACAGTAATCTGCAAAACTCTTGAGCCCCCTGTCAGTTCTTCATATTTTGCTTAAGGAATGCTTTAAGTCTTGAGGAATAGGTCTGGGGTCTTCCTGAAGAACTTTTTTATCTCTCATTCCATTTGTTTCTCGGTTCAGTCTCTGTACCTGAGCAGTTTCAGAAGAATGTTTTTTGTTTGTGACCTATGAATCATTCAAGAATATAAATTAATCTAACTTAAGGCATGAACCAGTAAGAAACAGGAGCATATTAGTGATTAGTATGCTGGTGATGCTGAATGCTGAGTGTTTAGAACAGACGAGAGGGGAAATGAGATTGCTGCTGAGGTTGTTTCAGAAACAACCAATTTTTAAATTGCATCTTTATACACTTATACACACATGTTGTCACGGTAAAACGTACACATAATTAAGTTTAATTTAAATTAATTTGAAGAAATAAGGGGTGGCGCATGACTTTTGCGCAGTACGTTATGTTTGTGCTGTTAAGTATACACACACTCACACTTGAAAAGGCAGTCACACTAAAAAATTCTCTAACAGTAGTAAATGTATCTAAAGAAGCTACAGTAGTAAAGTATGTAAGTAATTACATATATTTCTAAAAACATACTGTCACCTGATTATTACCTCCATTTGTGAGCCTTCCTCAAACCATCACCATGTTGTGTAATGGTTAGGTTTTAATAAACATTTGATCATATTGTGTATGTTGGAAATGTGATATATGCATAAAGTAAAAAATATATTTTAAATAATTTATTTATTTAAAAAGTATTTACATTTTTCTATTCCCAAGCAGTAATTATGATTTCGCTGAATAATGCTCTTTATATTATTTTGTTTATTTGTTTCTTTCTCTTTCTCTCTCTCTCTTTCCCTTTGTGCAGGGTATCCCTGGCCATGCTGGATCTCTGGGGCCAATTGGACCTCCTGGATTGCCTGTATGTATTTTTCAATTATTTATTATTATTCAATTCAAACTTTTAGTTTTTTTTTAGATGTGTTCATATATACTGTAAATGTGTGTGTGTTTCTTTATGTAGGGCCCCCCTGGTCCCAAAGGAGCAAAGGGATCATCGGTAAGTTTCCTCTCCCTCTCAACCAAAAGTATTATAATAGTGCTTGGGTTTTAGTCAATATTTAACCTGAATATGTCTCTCACGTTCTCTGTAGGGTCAAACTGGACCAAAGGGAGAAGCAGGAGTACCAGGACTTCCAGGCCCACCGGTCAGTAGCAGTCACTTCAAAAAAGCTTTTTAGTTATCAAATATCTCAATTGATGTGTTCAAAAATCATGTATTCCCTCAGTTTTTGTACTGATCAGTTTCGCCTTATTTCGTAACATTAAAGTTAGCGTTCAAATTTTTTCAATTCACAATGTTTCATGGAAGGAATTTGTATGGATTTACAGTAGTGAAAAGCTTAGTCACCAATGCACTGCTTTCCAATGCAAACCTAAAGGGTCCACCAGGCGATGTCATCCACCCACTGCCCATCCTCTCAAGTCCTAAGAGAGCACGAAGGAGTATTGATGGCAGCCAGTTGGCGGACGATGCGCCTGATTCCAACTACAAGGATTATGAAGATGGTATGGAGGAGATTTTTGGTTCGCTCAACTCTCTTAAACAGGAGATTGAGCAGATGAAGCATCCACTGGGAACCCAGAGCAACCCAGCACGCACATGCAAAGACCTGCAACTCTGCCACCCTGACTTCCCAGATGGTGGGTGTGCGCACATGCAAACACATACACACATACACACACACTTATCATGCCTTTCTAATAGCCTATTTTAGGTGTTTTTAATGTTGCAAATCAAAACAACAATGCATAAGATTTTAAGTAAATGTCAAAATATTATAAACTGATTATTAATAGGCCATGTGGGTATAAAAAACATGTGAAAATCATCAACCCTTTGTTTTGTTTTCCTTTTAAGGCGAGTACTGGATTGATCCAAACCAGGGCTGCTCACGAGATTCTTTCAAGGTTTACTGCAACTTCACAGCTGGAGGAGAGAGCTGTATCTTCCCAGATAAAAAGAGTGAAGGGGTGAGTATTCACTTAAACAATGCTTACAGGGTCATTGACAAAAACTGTGGTCTCAACATAGTTTTAGCTGTTCCATTACTGACTGTAGGCTAATTTGGGCAGCCGCCTGTTTCCAATTTCGCAGTGATAAGTGTTCCACTTAGACCATTTCCCCCTAAGATACAGCACAGTAAGTGTGTTAGTGCCAATGGACAGCTAGCTGTGGTACAGCTTTGCACCTGACAACTGATGAAGGGCTAGATAAGAATTAACACAAAATCAGCAGACCTACAGTACAGGAAGCCATCACTGCTACACACTTACATGCCATAGTTACTGGTGCTCGTCAAATTAAACTCGTCAAATTTAAGCAATATATTGCTTAAGCCACTCCTCCCACGGTCAGTGTGAGGAAGTATGTAAAGCTGTACTGTTCTGTGTAGGTCTATTTTCCTATTTACCTGTGTAGGTAATTTTGTCTTTAGTCATCAGGTGACGCTCTTTAATTTGCTGCAAATCGCTCATGGCATTCAATTCAGATACAGTGGTACCTCGGCATACGAATAAAATCCATTCCAGAGGCGAAACGCATGTAGATGCAGATAATCCGCATTTTGTAAAAGAAAAAAAAAGTAAACTCACTTTGCCTGGCTTTCCATTGACGCTAAACAAGTTTTGAACTTAGACGTACACACAACTTAGCCAGCGTTCGGTTCAGCTCAGTTTGTTTGTTTCTATGCCGAGGTAAATTTCTTACAAAATTTCTGTTCTTAAGGTGAAAATTCGGGAGGTGTAGCAGTTGTAAGATTATTATTTTAATAAATAAGGGGGGCGGCGTAACACACTCGGAGGAACAGCGCTATCCGCTCCTTCGGCTTACGCGAGCTCACAGACGCCCTTGATTACATTGGTTAATGCGGGAGCGCGAAGTACCTCTCATCCCTTCCCCCTGAGAGAGCTCGGCCAATCAGCTCTCTCTATGCCTCCGCCTGTGAGAGGCAACAGCATCACCCGAGGTTCGAACCAGCGATCTCCGGATGATAAGGCGAGCGCTTTACCACTGCGCCACTCGGAGGCCGGTTATAAGATTTTATAAGATTTGCTACACTACAATCAAATATTGAGGAAATAATTCAAATAAACATTATACTGTATGTATAGAACTTTTAATGGGGAAGTGGTGGCTCAGGTGGTTGAGTCTCTCAGTGGCTAGATCAGAGGGTCAGGGATATGAGCCCCACCACCACCAGATCACCACTGATGGGTCTTTTGGCAAGACCCTTAACCCTGCACCTCAAGCAACCCAGACACTGCATACAGTGTTGGAATGGGAGAGAATAGGAAGAGTGTCTGGTGTGAAACTTGTACCAGATTTTGCAGAAAAAATTATCTATTGTGATGACTTCTTGAATAAAAGGGGCAAAGCCCGAGAAAAAAAAAAGTACAGCACTTTAACAAAGGACATGTCGTAAAGAACTTTGCACAAATAAAGATTCAGGATAAATATTTGTCCCTGATGAGCAAGCCGGAGGCAGCTTTGCCAAGTAAAAACAAGATGAGGAACCAGACTCAAAAGGGAATCCATCCTCATTTGGGTGATACCAGATAGTGAGACTGTAAATAAATCCCTTTTATAACAGGACTTCTGAGGAATAGAAGTCCTTAAACACATCTATTTTGACCATAAAACATAAAGTCTTATGTAATAAAAATATATCCAATGTTCGAATGATCCAAGATTAAATTCTGATTTTAAACATACAGTACATAAGAAAAAACATCATAATAAGGGGTTTGCTTTATTTGCTTTGTTGAAAATGCTGGTATCAGAAGTACTTTAGAACTAACCACTCACCATTATGATCCAATTAACTATTTATATGAATAGTGATGTACTGAACTATTTAGTCTTTGGATCAAAACTGTAAAGAAACGTGTGGTATTACAAACTGAGAGAATATTTTGTGCTTGGTTCTTTAAGTCAGCAAAGGGAAACAAGGAAAAAAGTGTTTTACTATTTTATGAGGATCATCAAGTTAAACTGAGAATGAAGGCATAAAACGGATTGATATTTACAGAAGACTTCAAGTACAATACAGTAATGATACTTTTAGCAGCATTAAAACCTTTGAACGGGGCAAACGTTTGAAAGAAGATCTTACATCTCTGAATGATGATACTGGCCGAGGTGGCTCAGAGCCCTGCAGTTGTTCCCATGAACTTTCAACAAGTCGACTGTCTGAACCATGAAAATCAACGGATAATTTGTGGTCAACTTGTGGAAGAGACGCTCTGTCTGTGGGAATTTTAGATACAGTCATTCATGAACACCACTTGCACTTTTCATGAACTCAGCTGGGTGTTATTGCGACATCCTTGTATAGTCCATAGACATTTCCTCAGGTTTGAGCCATTAAAGGCGTTTCTGAGAAGCAGGATGGTATCCAAGCACTGTTGAAACGCTGGGATACTGTAATTCTGCACAATCAAAGTCCCAGTTTGACTTGAACACCTCTCATAATTTGTCAGTATGAGTGAAAGTCAGAAAATGCCATTCATCGCATTTTGTTGTGAAACTTTTCATTTGCACCAGGATGTGTGTTCTGATTTAAAATAGCCTAATTAAGTAGTGTAATTGGTTATTTTTTATTTTTCAGTTGCCCAAATCCCCAATTCCTAATTCATCTTACCTATATGGTCTCCTTTTTGTTATCTTTTCATGTTTTTGTTTATTCATATTTTTTCTTCTGCTTCTCCTAATCACCCTTCTCTTCATTTTGCTCTTCCTCATTATCCTTTTTCTTTTTCTTCTTCTATTCTTGGCCATGTTCCCCATTTTTTAAACTCGCATTCTTTTTCTTACTCTGGTGTCTCAGACTAGGCTAACCTCCTGGGTGAAGGAGACTCCAGGCTCCTGGTACAGTGAATTCAAACGTGGTAAACTGGTAAGAGCACCTCCGTGACCCTCCATCCACCTTCCACCACCTGAACTGCTCTTGTTATTTTTCAGAGTAAAATGGCTCGCTGGCCCAAAGACAGCCCAGGCACTTGGTATAGTCGCTACAAACGGGGGTCCATGGTAAGTAGAAAGGGCCAAGATGGGATCCAAGAGAGAGGACTTTGGTTCTAAGGTTCCTTTTCCAAGGACCTGAGGTTCTAAAGGTCTAAGGTTACTCAGTTCTAAAGTTCTGCGGTTCCCACGTTTGTATGGTTCCAAAGTTCTTATGTTCTGAGAAGCTAAGGTTCTGAAGGTCCTAAGATCCTAGTGTCCAAGGTGCCATGGTTCTGAGGTTCTATCTCTTGGAGACCTGTGGTTCTGCATGGTTCTTGCTCTGCAGTTGGAGCTCTTGTTTGAGCATGGTATTACATGAGCTTCTCTGTACTATGACAACAACAGAGTCCTCAGGCTTATGGCCAATCTGAGAGATGAAAGCAGATGAGTCATCCAAAGCCATGACTTCGTTTCAAAACACCACTCTCATAATAGCTTGGGAAATTGGTGAACTTACCTGAAGTAATCAGTAGTTTGTGTTTGATTGACTTTGGCTTAAGGCCAATAGTCTTCATCCTCAGTGTCTATAAACTGAAACTAAAACTCTTTTGAAGGGTGTTCTGGACTCTTGCATGTTGACTAATAGGCACTTTCCCAGCCTCTCTGGCAAGTCTGATAAAAGTGGAGCCATTTTGTCGGCTTTCAGCCTCATGGTCACATCTTTCTCACATAACTTCTGGGTTCAGTCACTGATGATATGTGGCTGTGAACATAAGGTAATGTTTCTATGTGCTGGCAGTCCACACAAAGCATACAAATCTGTGGACAATATACAGACACACATCGGCATCGACTGGATAGTGTAGTGATTTTCTATTGAATTTTCAATTTGAATTCCATTTGACCACAAAATAATATTAAATTAGATTGAATATACAGTACATAAACAATTCTGAATCCAGTCTTTGTGTTTGTGTGGTAGTATGCACATTTACTGTATATATCCTCTTGCATGTGTGAGGTCATCGCATATGAGTGTATGATGAGGAAAACACGTAAGTACAGTGTGTGTGTGTGTGTGTTTATGCATGCATGCATGCATACAGTAGCATGTTAATTTATTTTGCTTTGCTGTCACAGTCTAAGTCATGTGTGTAAAACCTAAATGGAGGAAATGGCGTGTTCTAACAAGGTTTGGTATGGACAGAACGAACATTTGCATATTTCTTAAAATGCAAATGTTACATCACACCATGGAGACAATAAATAAGCTCTTATTTAGCACTGCTGTACTTTCTCTGTAAGAATTAATGCAGATGATTGGACTACTTATTAAGCGAACAGAAAATAATGTAGGAAAAAGACCCACATTAGCAGCCTACTTTACTTTGTTTTATCAGCATTATAACTAGTTTAATGAGAACCCCTTATAAGCTCAATTTTGACATGCTTTATAAGTGCTCCGCTGAAATTCCAAACTACTCTTCTGATTGTATCCTGGCTCATGTTTTATTAATACGGTATCTATTATACCTATATAATATTAATTTATATATTTACAAATATATCTCATTAAAATTTGAAAATATGTATCTTATTAAAATAGGAAAATAGGTTATCTACAGGACATGAGGGTGAAGGTTGTCTTAGCCTCATTAACCTCAGTACACTTTAGTCCATATTGCTTTTTAAATATTTTCTTAGATAAAAAGGTGTGATGTGTAATTTGTAAAGGGACCTCTAGTGGAAGGGACCTCTACCAGTATATCCTGAGCTGCGAGGACGACCCCATGTTTCTCTTTTACCCTTTACAGCTTTCATACATGGACGCTGAAGGCAATCCGATTGGTGTGGTCCAAATGACATTCCTGCGCTTGCTAAGTGCCTCGGCCCGGCAGAACCTCACATATAACTGCTACCAGTCCGTGGCCTGGCATGATGAAGAGCTGGACACTCACGACAAGGCCATCCGCTTCCTGGGCTCCAACGATGAAGAGATGTCCCATGACAACAATCCATACATTACTGCCATTATGGATGGATGTGCGGTGAGCAGAAATGATTCACTCAATCCTCAAGTAACAGATGAACAGTTGTTAGTTCCAACAGTTAGTATTGGAATGGCCTTTTGTTTTTGCTGAAGACATGATGGTTTGACATCAAAAGATAAACTTAACGATAGATCCGAATTTTAGCTTTCATTTCCTTATATTTACATTTGGATGTGATAAACAGCTTAAAACATAGAAATCTTTAGGACCATTGGAACATTTGACTCAGAGGTGTTTCTTGTTAACAAGGTGTACCGTGCTATATTAACCAAAAAAAAAGCTCTGGATGTTTACTTTTGGTTTGAGTTTTCAGTGTTACCTCTGAAGACTTGTTAAAAGAATAAACCAACAAAAAGACCAGCAAAAACAAAAGAATTGCCCTTGCTGTTCTGTTCCAGTACTTTTATAAGGGAATTGTACTTGCATTCAAATTTCACCAATTTCTTTTTCTTGTCTCTTCCTCTCCCTTCTCTTTTTCTGCAGTTGAAAAAGGGCTATGAAAAGACTATTCTAGAGATCAACACTCCAAAAGTGGAGCAAATACCATTTGTTGACATCATGTTCAACGATTTCGGTGGAGCAACACAGAAGTTTGGCTTCGAGGTTGGCCCGGCCTGCTTTATTGGCTAAGACTGTTCACTGAACGCACCAAAGAAAAAAAAAAACATTCATTTTCTCAGAAACCAAAGAAAGGAATAGGACAACATATTTTCTAAAGATTTGTGTTTCCAAAATAAAACACCAACTTAGCATAGAAAGGATAAATGAAATTAAAAAAATTAATAAAGAATGGATCTCTCACAAAACAAAACATATTTTGACCTCAGTGTACCTGTCTCTGTCACATGCAAGTTTTGAAACTGGATTAGCTGAATGCTAGCTAGCTAACCCTATGCTTTAATTGCCACATTCTGACCACCCGTGCTGTATAGGTGTATAGGTGTAGGAGATAGCAACAGTATTCCTCCAGCTTTAATGCACTTCTCGCAGGTGGAAACCTCCTCACACTCTCCACCTGCTTTTAGCTCTGTCTGGTTTCTGCTTGCATTTATTCAGTGTTTCATTTCCTCCCCCCAGTACTTCAATGAACTTTATTTTGTGCATATTTGTTTTCCCATTCACTGGAATGGTGCTTATATATAAATATATATAAATATTTTTTGTATGTTTGTAAGTACTTTCTGTATATTTCTCTGTTTTTTTCTCCGTTTCTTTTTTTGTGTGCGCTTCAAAACATGCATGTGAACCATTGAGTGAGAAGGACAGCAGGGATGCTGGTGATTGGTGCAAATAAAGTATTACATTTCAGCTCTATCGGTCATCCTAGAGAAAATTGGATAGCAGAACAAAAGAAATTAATTGACAGAAACGAAAAGAGAAACCAAGAAGAAAGTATTACGTCCTCATGCAGGTGTGACCCACATCTTTTGAGTTTTTTTTTCTTTTCTTTTTTTTTTTTTTTTTTTGTTTCACATAACTGAATTAAATTAAAAGTTAGAACAAGCAATAATAGCAAGTTCATGGCAACTAATTTTCTGGATTGTTACAATCACAGGGTATCTGAACGATTCCGTCCTTTATCCTTTTCTATCACACCTTGTGCTTGAGTCTATCACAAAGCACACACAATGAGAAACAGTTTCATTGAGGAAACACTAAATGAGTGAACTAGGTGCTATTTCCTTCTGCCTGTGGTGCTATATACATATATATTTTCCATTTTTTGTTTGTTTTAAATGATTCACCAATGATGATGCATCTTCCATTTCTTTCATCACTTTTTTTCCTTTTTTTTCTGGGTAGCAAGTCCTGTGTCCTGTGTGGGGAAATATTCGTATGCATGCCGATCCATCATAATCATTCATAAACCAAAAATTTTGACCATGTAACTAACAAATTTGTCTATGTGCCATCACCCTACACACTGTTGTCAAACGTGCAGTATGCAGACTGTAAAGTGGCGCTTTACTGGGAGATTATTTATGTATTTTTTTCTGCATAGTCCTCCATAGCACATTTATTCCCATAAATTTAGAATGTAGTTAAAAGAAAGTAGATTTTTTTTTTTAAGGTAGTAATTATTTTACAGTGTTTGTGGACCTAGAGCTTTACAGTGGACATGAGTGCAATCGGCAGTTCACCTCAAGCAGACAGCAGTCCATAAAGTCTTCAGTGGAGAGATTTTTTTTTCTTTTTTTTTTTGTACAGGGAAGAACTTGACCTCTGTTACCAGAGCCAAATACAGAGGACTAACTAATCTACTGTCCTCCATTTCTCAGGCCAAATATATTCTCACAGAATAGACTTCATGAAATACACTCAATGACCAACAGATCACTTTGTTTGAGATTGTGTAACTGTGTGGTAGATAGAGTTCCCATTTTTGGTATAGAAAGAAAATAAATGTTCTTGCCTCTTTTTTTCTATTTTGTCCCGCATTTCTTTGCCACTAAACCCTAATGCACTCAACATCGTACACCACTATGCCAGCTACTTTGCTTCAAACCTTTGCATTCTATTAATTTGAAATATGACTTGAACTGTTAAAAGAAAAAAAAATCACAACACATAATTCTAATCATTAAATGAAAAATAACCATTTTTGTAAATTAAAAACAAAAAATAGCCATGATGCTGCCAATAAAAGAATTCTGTTTTGTTTGGTTTTTGTAATATTTGTCTTGTGCTGTGTTGTCTGTTTAAGGTCTTGTTAAACCTGTGTAAGAGAGGATAGAAGATATATTGTTATTTTGTGTCAATAAATTCAAGTTTACTGTGGCCACGCACCCTTGTATGTCTTTTGAAGCATTAAAGCCTTTCTGTATGCATGAAAATGATGAAAGTTTTTCATTCTCTCAATGTTATACCAAGCTGAAATTTATTTGATTCCAGTCACATCTTTATTGCTCTGATATACCTTTCCAATGCTCAGCTGAATAAAGGCATGTCCTGAATTGTACAATGGTGACAGAGCCAGGATGTTGTAACTCTACCAAAGATGATGTTCAATTGTAGTATATTTATTGTATTATTTAAAAAATAATAAATGTTAATTGATACCATTAGTGTCACCATGGCCCCCACTCTTTATCACTGACACTGAAGGACTATTGCTAGCAGAGCTAGCAGGTGATTTATATTGCTTCCTTGCTTGGTTATTAGTGACTCTTACCAGACAATTGGTAACATATTCACAGGTTAGAGAAGTACTGAGAAACTGTACTTAAGTGATAGTGTAGATAACAAATCTCAATAAATAAAAAGTATTAAGCCAAAATGTACTCAAGTTAGAGAATGTTTTTTCTTTAAAATGTATTTAAGATTTAAAATGGATGTGAAATAATAATAATAATAATAATAAGGTTTTAATATGATTACATTAAGTAAATCAGAGGTGATGAATTGACTTGATTTCTTTATTCCAAAGAATTTGATTGAATACTTTAAACTGACGTGAATAAAAATGATAATATAATGTATAGGAGCCTGTTCAATTGATTTGAAGCATCTAATTTTAACAAAGCATACACTTGCTTTGTTAAAATAACTGGAGTAGTTTTCACTCCGGTGTATTGAGTTATAAAATATAAAGTTTACAATCAAACCTTTTCATCATATTTTCAGAGATTTGTGATGTACTATTAATCTTTGATATGTAACATACAGTTACAGTTGCACATATAGTTACTGGTCTATCAATTATTTCTTCAACTTGGTCTTTTTCTGGGTAAAAATCATTGTACAACACACATCTGTAATAGATGAAAAGCCCAAGAATTTGGACCACAAAGATAAATGTATACATGAATTATATACACCAAATTATTGATTCAGTGGAAGCTTTAACTTCATGTTGGTTTTGATGATTAACTCTATCTGGTAACTTCTCTGTTTAACATTCTAATATGGATTGACTTACACACAATACGATAGTAAAGTCCAAAGAGCTTAGTGCAGATCTGAGAAAGAGGACGGTATAGGCTTATACAAGTAGAGAATGTTTTTTTTAATTTCTAAACAACTGCAGATTCCAAGATGAGTGCAAACAATTGAACAGTTGTACAAGTTATTGGGAGGTGGGGCCACTTTGCCAAAGTTTGGAAGAAAACCCAGACATCACCCTCAGCTAAGGAGATTTTTTCGTTTGCATAGAAATTATGCATTGCACAAAGTAGATGGAATCATGAAGAGGAATGCTACCGATAGAATTCTTCGCTATAACATTAAATCATCAGCTAGACAGAAAAAACTTGGACAAAGTTTGGACAATTACCTCAATCAGACATCAAAGCTCATTGTGAGAAGGATCAAACAGACTTCCTTTTCAGGCCTCAACCCTATCAAAAATTGGTGAACTGTGCTTAAAAGTCGGTCTGAGCCTGCATGGAAACCAAGACGTATAATTGAAAAATACCAATTCTGCCAAGAGGAGTGATCAAATATCCAACTAGAATTCTTCTAGAAGTATCTGTCAAACCATTTACCTAAATATAAATGTTGCTGTATTTCTTTATTGGCATTTTGGCATTGGCATTTTGTATAAAAACTTTTTTTTTCCCAGAAAAGGCAGTTTTTTAAATTCAGGGAATGCCCAATATTGCCATGATATTGTTGTTTATGATAAATGAATTCTAACTGTAGAGATTACAAATCTGAAGAAATACCCAGGTGTTTATGGGAAGGATATGTTTATATTCATATGATTTCTTCTCCCTGAGATGTGAACATAAGGGTTACACCTGACTGTGACAATACTTAACTGTTATCTCTCTTTTTTCCTTTCTTTTCTTTTCTTCTCTTCTCTCTCTCTCTGTCGAGCTACACATGTCACTCCTGAGCTGCCAGTGATCCAGACGCCCCCTGCCCTCTGGAGCCGTCTGACTCGTCCTGGTGCCCCACTTCTGGTTAGAGATTTCGTCGCATGCAGGCCTTTGTGATCTGCTTGGGATGCGTGTGGTGACTCGGGACAGTTCCACATTACCAAGAGGGTGGTCTTGGACTCGGCTGATGCAGACAGCTGTTCTCTGATGGCCTGTGACTGCAGTCACTCAATAGTTCAGGACTCAAATTCCTGCGAACAGTTTGAGCCTCCAATAACAAAGGTGGACTCCATATTAATTTAAACACCTCTCCTATTTTATTGATCTTCCAGCCTCCAAATACTTTAAATTGATGTTTTTCAGTTAAGAAACTACTGGAACTTCTTCTTTGTCTTTCGGCTGTTCCCTTTCAGGAGTCGCCACAGCGAATCATCTGCCTCCATCTAACCCTGTCCTCTGCATCCTCTTCTCTAACACCAACTAACTTCATGTCCTCTCTCACTGCATCCATAAATCTCCTCTTTGGTCTTCCTCTAGACCTCCTGCCTGGCAGTTCCATCCTCAGCATCTTTCTACCGATATATTCACCATCTCTCCTCTGAACAGTAAGAAATTACTGGAACTAACTCATGGTAAACATTGTGACTAAATGCATGGAATAAATATTAAAAAGGATTTCAGACAAGACAGCAGCAACAGTCAGTTATGTATACTACATATTGCATACTTAGAGGTGTGGCATTAAATGCAATAATACTGATTTAAAAAAACAACAGAAACTAAAAAACATCTTTTGAAGCTTACGTTTGGTGAGTCCATGCCCATTGCCGCCTCAGATTTCTGTTGACTGACACTGCTAACAGAATCTCACATGGGCTTCTGCCCCTCATTCACCTCAACATTTGACATGTTCTGCAATTTTCTGAGCACCACAACTCTAGTGTGTTTATGAGTTACTGTAGCCGTTCTGTCAGATTGAACCACTCTGAAGATTACCTGTTGAACATTTATCAACAATGCATTTCTGTTTGCAGAACTATGGGTCACTGGATATTTGTATTGCACCATTCTGAGTAAACTCATCATAGAGAACACATGTTTTTATTTGTCGCTGCCACCATATGTGCAGGTACAGAGGAATCGAAATATTGCTTCTCTTCTTTCTCATCAAGTGTTTTCATTGTCAATGTAATATAGACTCAACAATGCACAATTAAACAGATGTTGGGTGTACATTACGTCCGCTGCGTCCGTTTGCGCCGCTATCTTGGAGTCCCTATTCCCATTTTCCTCATTCTCAAAATAGTGCTAAGTGAATGTAACTCAAAATGGTGAAACGCTGACATTGTTTAAACTTGACAAATGACAGCATGGACAGATTCTAAAAGTTGTTTCAGTTGATATAAAACAATTACTTTGCTTGTGTGTATTTAAATTAATAAGATTGGGCCCAGCATAGCTCATAAATACAGTACTAAAGATTGAATTAAAGAAGTATGTTTTTGATGTCTAAAATTTTTACTAAAATACATAATAGAACATTACAAAATGGGAGTTTTTTTTTCATGACATGTACTGAAGGTACTCAGACATGTATTGTTTTTTTGTTATTAAATGGATATTTTGAAATGGAGCCATTGCATATTACAGTTCCACTCATAACCTTTGCTGGCTTTTTGCACACCTCTACATTGTTACCTTTAGTAGTCTCTTACTGACAAAGGAATATATCACAAAATAAAAAAACCTATCTTAAAAAACCTGTGGTTGTCTAAATAATATTACTAGAAAATCTTATAAATATTGCCAAGTGCTTAATCATGGTCCAGTTAGTCAAGTAGGCAGGAGGCAAGTACTGTACCTTACTAGAGTGATATGAGCTGGAGTTATCCTAATTCCTGACCTAAACTGCTGCTATGGAACTCCAAGTTAAAACCCTACTGTATGTCTATCATACTTCTGTACAAACAAAAGAAAATGCTTAAAAATGACTCAAAAGAGAAGATTTCTTTTGTTTACTTTTGTGTGAAAGCGTCCATCATTCTGTTCAACTCTGGAAAGGCATGATGTTTCAGCTGTTACAACGATAATAATGCAGCATGTTTTTGATTCAAGATGTACTCCTCAAACTGCAGAGATCAATCAAAATTTTTTGCACTTTTCCAAATTGACATGTAAAAGCTGCATATCTGGAGTTCATACTCCTTGAAAATGAAAACCAGTTCTTAGAATGCTGTTACTCTTCAGAAACCAGTGTGGAAGATGTTTGGTACAAATATGGCATCCATTAATACAGCTTAAAACTCTATTATAAATAATTATAATTCTATATTTTAAAAAATCTGCCATGGAGGTTGCATGGTTTATAGCATATGGGGAAGTAATTTCCAATCACTGTTTTTTTTTTCTTTTCTTCTTCTTTTAAATAATGCAATACCATATACAGTATATATCAGGGCATGACAACTTTTTTGCTCACTGGCCAATGTGGCTAGTGGATTTCCGGAGTCACTAGCCATTCAGCCTTTTTACTAGCCACAA
>JAQQZT010000011.1:16466035-16480320 GCA_030068275.1 Clarias platycephalus | reverse complement strand
ACACACACACACACACACACACACACACACACACACACACACACACACACACACACACACACACACACACGAAAGCAAACGATGACAGGGAGGGTGAAGGAAAAAGAAAAAAGAACAGAGGAAGTTTAGATCACGAAATTGAGAAAAGGTTTATGCAGAAAATGCTCTATATCATCTGAATTTTCTTTTCTTTTTATACACAGACATTTATTTCCTTATAATCAATAATTCTATCAACCACCCACCTATGCAAGTCTTTGACAGTGTTCCATTGACTCTGTTAAAAAACAGCTGTAATTGACTTTATTCTTACTGCAGTAATGTACATGGGATTACCCTAGCACTGCTAATACCAATTGCCAAAGAACACCCACCTGTCTTAAAAAAGAGTTTTGGTGCTATTGATACACACATCATATATAATGCAGATTATGAGCCCAATATTACATATAATCATGGGTGAAAGTAGTATTCAAATATGATTGGTACTACCTAGCCAAAAGGTAAGGTGAAGAAAGCATGGAGGTGGTGGACATTCCTGAAAATAAAAAATAAAAAAATTCTCTACGTCTCTACTTATTCCACTTTATAACTGCCTCAGCTACAGTATAACTGTTCCAGGAGAAAAAAAAATAATGTAAAATGCAAAGCTAGTGCTCTATGTAGGGTATAGATTCCACACACCAAGTAGTGCACTTGATCCTTGTTAGAATGGGATTTGGGATTCGGCCTTACGTTGGCCTTAATATTGTAGACTTTGTAGCTTGTGGTGGCTGAGTGATGAACTCGTCAGCATGTTGGCTCAGGCTAACTAGCAGTATGAACGATTGCTTCTCAACACAGACAATTCAGAGGCTATTTGAAATGACATCATGCTTTTACTGTATGGTACACCATAAATTTCAATCAACTATCCATTTATCAACTATCTCTGATTCTTGGTATAAAGGACACAACAATAAAATATCTGTTCTGTTAAAAGTTATAGCATTTGGAAAAGAGAAAAGTAAAGAAACAAGAAAAGAGAAAAAAAAAAGAAAAGTAAAGCTGAAGTTAACATTAGTGATTAAAAACTTTAAAAACTTAAAAAAGGAAGGAAAGTCACAAAGAATAGGAGTAGGTGTTCAGTAGTTTAGTAGATCAATAAGACAATTTTACCATTTTCTTGGTTTGAAAACAGCCTACTTGCACTCGAAACAGTCCGGCCGATGTCAGCCAACGAGCGCAGGTTGGACTTCTTTGTCTGATGGCGGTGTTTACGCAGAAGTGTGTAGGTAACCGTTTCCTTTAAGTCAGGTTTCAACAGCCCTGACTCAATCTGAGTGTCTGTGATCATGTCTGAAAGGATGAACAAGAGTATGCCAAAAACAGAGCAAATACATACAGTATGTTCACTACTCAAGATGCCTGGGCTAGTTGTTCATTTTTCTTTCCTAATGTAACTGGAAGACTTACTTTTAAAAAGTCTATTTACCCTGTTTTCTTGTTGAATACAGCTATCAGCCATAACATTAAAAATAACATTATAAACACCTAGGTGGCCCTGGCCCCTCACGGCAAGACTCCAAAAGACCTCTTGGGGTGTTCTGTGGTGTTTGGCACCATGACTTTGGCAGCAGACCCTTGATTTGTTCCTTCATGGAACAATTTTTTTTGTCCAGCACATCCCATAAAGGCTTGATTGGATTGGCATCTAAGGAGTTTGGAGGGTCCATATGTGACAAGGCTATGGTGCACTGGGTGATCTGGTGATTTCTATCGTAGCCAGCATTAACTTTTTTTGGTGAGTTGTTTTACACTGGCTTTTCTGTGAGATTGGATCAGACCACTAGCCTTTGCTCCTACAGCGTTTCGTCCCCCATTTGGGTGCCCATAATCCTGTCACCAGGTTACTGATATATAATTGATAATCAATGTTAATGGGTAATGTTATGTGTTGTTAATATTATGGCTGATTAGTGATTTAGAACTAGTCTAGAATTTAGTGTGAGAATAAATAGCTCTTGAAGTAATTGACTGATCTGTGCTGCTTTAAGAAAGTGCTGACAGAAGAGAGTTTTTACCGACAATCTGCTGCAGTGAGTTAGCCTCCATGTCAAGCAGAACAGTTCCCTTCTCTATGCACTTCTTCAGCTCAAAAAGTGAGTGCAGATACAGAGTGGCGACATGAGGTTTACTCCACCTCTCTCCACCCTTCTCCACTTTCTCCTCGAATTTGATCCACCTACAGACAAACACACACATACAGTAAAGACATATTGGTTAATTCTGTTCCAAATTTTCCTGTCTAGTTTATTAAGTATTGGAACAAAAAAGTTGATCTTGTGTTCTACACGTGTCTGATTACATCATTCCTGGTTACATCATTACATCACTGAGTATTAAACCAAAAAGAATATTTTGGAAGCTTGGAAATAACAACAGGTAGTGCTGTTATAAGGAAAAACTAAATCTAAAAAAGGATTGTGTGATACAATTACCACCCTGACTTGAGTTATTTTCCTTTAACAGTATGTTCTAAAGTGTCATTTTATTCCTCTTATACCACAGTAATTTGCCAACGGTTGTCCATCCATCCATTATTTATCTTGCTTAGTCTGTCCACAAGGGTCTTGGTTAGCCTGTGCAGAATCATGGTGGGCCTGGTGCCAATCCTATGGAACTTACCTCTTGGATGGGGTGCTAACTCATGGTAAGGCACAGGTTAACACACCCAAACACATACAGTATAATGGGCAATTTGAAAGCACCAATCAGCCTGCTATGCATGTCTTTGGGAACCCACTAAGCACAAGGAGAATGCAAACTTCACATACAGTCCAGTAGCAAACCCTCAACCCTGGAGCCAACGGTGCTCCAATGATTGATCTCTTTTTTCTCTCTCTTGAAATTAATAATACAAAAACTCAGCACATCCAAGAAACAGAAAAGTACAAAATGCTCTGTCATAAAGACAACATATTGACTGTTCAAGAGCTCTAACAAGACAAATTTTAAAAGGAAATCTTACTGTTCTATGTGTTTTTTACACAGGAAAAAAAAACATCTATTTGGTTGACATGGTATACAACTGAACTGAATGGGTCTTGCTTAATCAAGACAGTTTGGGGCTGCTGGGAAATAAACATGTGACCGTTTAATTTGGGAAGTGAAACTGTAAACATGGAGCCATGAAAACTAGCTCACCTTTTCTAACTGTAACTTTTTACACTGAGAGAGAGCGGCTCATCGTACCAGTCATAATGCATGTCCCATGACTGGTACGATGATGTTGATCCTCTGACTCACAAAAGCCTTTTAAGGTAAAACTAAAGAGAATTCATTTTACAAGCTTCTTAAGAACTGCGCCACTTTGCACTGAACAAAGAAATGTAATCCCCTGTATAACGGTCAGCGATTTCAGCTAAGTAGAGCACTAAGCACTATGATACTGAGACACATCTGGTATGTGTGTAGACGTATACACAATTTATTTACACCCAGACTGAGACATTAGAGCACTTAAGACTTTGTCTCTCTCTCTCTCTCTCTCTCTCTCTCTCTCTCTCTCAACGACACATCTGCAGTGACTAAGTGATAAGAGTTTGTGAATTAATTTATTATTTGTTTTTATTTACAGGCTTCAAGCTTAATTTACAAATATCAGGTCAGAACAGTTCAGTGGAAGGCCTTTACCTAGTTATATTATAATTCTTATTTTTTATACTTAATTCAATACATTTAATCAAATGAAAAGGTTCGCAAAGAAATGGCGAGTCTGTGTGTGTTCTAAGTGTTCCGGTGCGACCATGAATTGAGAGGAGTGACATGAATTTAGGTCAAACAGAAACTATTCACTCAGGAAATTACTACTACCGGAAATGGGCGAATGCCAACCTTTTTCGTACTATCAGTCTCAATCATTTTGTGTGTGCGTGTGTGTATATGTGTCACCTTGCTGTCTCTTTCCACTCAACCTCGTTGCCATCAGTAGTGAGCAGCTCATCGAGTTCAGTGAATAACTGTGGCAGTGACGGGCCACTTTCCTCCTCACCCAGAATAAACCGGATCCGTTCGGCTGCTGGAGAAACTGCAGGGGGACAAAGTGACCATAAAAAACCATAAACAATACAGCATCATAGGTATGTATGTCATAAGGTTTGTACACTGCAAAACCAATGTCAAAAATTTTATCTCTCACTTTGTCAACTATTTGTAACTAATTATTTATTCATTTTCAGTTCAACTAAACCATTTAGAAAATAGTAAACTAATAATGAAATGTTATGCAAATACTCATCTAGATTTACTTTTATAAAATTCATTCACAAGAAAAGTTTTTAGGGAAACTGTTGTAAGTATTAAGTATTTCTACAGTACATCAGTTTTAATGTTCTACACATCTACCCTAAAAATGTATGGAAATAACTGATCCATAGGACTCTGCCTATGAACAAACTGCCTGGCCAAAAAAACTTTAAGATTTGTTCAACCATCTTTAGATTTGATTTTGGTGTGCAATGTGGTGGCCAGTTTGTGTGTGAAATTGATTTCTCATGCTCCCAAAACCACTCTTTCATAATTTGAGTACTGAACTATGCCAGAGAAATCAAATGATGTGCTTACCTGGACATTCAGTACATTCAGGTAGCTGTTTTAATTTACTGCAACATAATGTTGCTGAGCGAGGACCTGACCACCTGAAGCAACCCCACATCACAACACTGCCTCCAGAGTCTGTACTGTGGCCACTATACTGTACATTATGGGTGCATCAATTCATCAATTCCTTCTTACACTGATCCCCCCATCACTCTGGAATAGGGTCAATCTGGACTCAATACACCACATGACAATTTTCCATTGCTTCAATGTCTTTATGGCCCCTTTTTTTCTGATTAGTCTCACAAACAAGTGGTGTTCTTATGGCCACACAACTGTTTAGTCCCAATCCTGTTCTCATCGCATGTGAAATGCTCTCATTACACTATTAAAGGTAGCTCTGATGGCTTTGGAATTTTTTAGGATGCAACTTTAAACAAGAATTTAAGTGATCTCTATTCATTATTTTTTTTCAACCACATTTCTCCTGTGAAGTTGACGGTTCACCACTGTCCTCCTACCACTAAGTTTTAATACTGTTTGACAGAATAACCCAATTACAGTCAATTTCAGCAATCTCCTTTGTTGTTTCCTTTGCTTGATGTATAATAATTTGACCCTTCTGAAACAGCACCTTTTTTGTCCGGTTCCTCGAAATAAGTTTTTAATACTACTACTACTACTACTAATAATAATAATAGCAGTTAATGGCACCTGGCTTTGCTGCATTCATATGGAATGAAGCACCTTGCTGTTACTTCTACTACTACTGTCTGTCATACTCACATTAAAACCACACAGAGGCCACACCTTGGGCAGTATGGGAGTGTTTGATTGTTTGTGTGTGTGTGGGCATATGCTGTGAAATTGCCAAATCATGCTTAATCAAGGCAAAGCAAAGGCCTCCTGAAAGTCAAAGCACACACCTTCTGACACACCTCCATGCTACCTAAATCATGACAATGACCATGTCACAAAGCAAAAGTTGTCTCAAAATTGTTTCATGTTTCATTGTTTCGTTAAACTGAATCATCGCTCCCACTGCTACAGACCTTTCACCTTTTTTCTTCACGGGGGCCGATGTTGCAGTACATTTATTAAAGAACAGTCACTACACTTGGACAAAAAAAAAAAAAAAGTGATTTATCCACAATCCCGCAACACGCGAGAGAGATGGCTCAGTTATGATCACGTGATCAACGTACTGCTCGTATTGCAAGACCTCCCTTATTTATCAGATTAAAAAAAAAAATTAATTTTAAAACACTTGCAGACCAATAAAAACCTGAATCTAAGGTTTTACTGTATTTGTAAAGTGTTCCTAATAAATTGTCTGGTGAGTGTATATGGATTATACTGATTATAGCTTAGTTATTTACAGTGTTGGGGGATATTACTTTTTAAAGTAACTAATTGCATAACAAAATTACTGTCTTTAAAAAGTAATCAGTTACATTACCACGTTACTTTCTGATAAAGGTGACTAGTTAGAGTACTTTTCCGTTGCAGAAAATTAAAACTCCTTTGTGATTCCTCATGCACGTTTTAGTCAAGACCTTTATAATTATTCTACCATCATCACTCAGTGAAGTTTGGCCCATAATCTGTTAACTACTAATACCCCTATCTCACCTACGCGGTTTTGCGCGGTGGCCGTAAGTATGGTTCATCATGATTCACCGCGAGTTTTGGCGCTGAGATTAGGTTTCCATCTTTCCGCGCAAAAAAAAAGCTTGCGGACGTTGCAGAACTTCGCGGAACATCGGGCGGTCACTCTCGACCGCGAGCCGCTGCGATTGCCTGCTGACGTTCTGCGAAGTTCTGCAAGGTCCGCAAGCTTCCGCGAGGACCACCTAAAACATTCCGTGTGGAAAGCTGGAAACGTATCACGGCGGCAAAACTCGCGATCGATGAATCATGATGAACCGTACTTACGGCCACCGTGCGAAACCACGTAGGTGAAATAGGGGTATAACAACGCATCTCACCGTAAACCGCATAGGTGAGATAGGGGTATAACAGTAGGAATAACAGAGCAGGCGGGTTATCGGGGGCGGGGACGGGGCTTGTAGGACGAATTTCACACACACACACACTCGGAATCACTGCTGTCTGGCTCACGGATTACATAAATGGTCTGAATAACGGATTACATTTTTGAAAAAAATAACTAAGTACTTAAAGGGCAGACCTAACGCGTTAGATTACTCGTTACGTCAAAAAAGTAATCCAAGTACTCCAACACGTTACTTGTAACGCGTTTCACCCAACATTGGTTATTTACATTTGCAGCATGAAGCAGATACAATTATCAAGAGTGACTTATAGAAGTGCTTTGTAATCTCCTAATGTTAGTTCAGTATGTTAGTGACTAAGAATATCATTGAGAAATTTTGTGAAACCCAGCCATTTTACATTGTTGACATTAATACAAAAGAATGAAAAATTTTTTTGTTGTTGTTCATTTACAAGAAAAAAAAATATTGTATAAAGGGAGGATAGGCAGGTTTGTCTGCGTATAGCTGGAAGAAATTTTTTTTTTCCAAGAATCACACCTGGCTGATAAACTGGTTCTGTCTGTCATGCTGTCATGCATGTTACTGTAGTTCCAGCTAGTGTGCTTACTGAAATCTGTTAACATGAACTAACTCTGTAACTCCATGTCA
This sequence comes from Clarias platycephalus, assembly GCA_030068275.1. NCBI lineage: Eukaryota > Metazoa > Chordata > Actinopteri > Siluriformes > Clariidae > Clarias > Clarias platycephalus. The sequence continues at coordinate 16,473,073 of JAQQZT010000011.1, read as the reverse complement.
ATAAAAAGTCAGTTCTATAGGTCTGTGGATTACGGAGAACTTCTCAGGAAGAGAATCACCTACAGTATCACCTGTATAGTAACAGTGTCATGAAGAACAAGACCCCATTACGATTAAACAAAAAGGTGATGAGATGAGATTTACTGCTGTTTCTTACTGTTACCACTTATTGTTTAAATCTTCCAGTGGTGGGTCGCATGCATCACATTTCAAAAAACATCACACCCTGTTTATGATGGCAGCTCTCTCATTTACACAAATCTTATTTAATTTCTCTGAGTGCATCTGCTGCTGCTGCTGGCTTAAAAGCACAACAAACTTAACTCCGCTCCAAACCCCTCCACCAACCCAACCCCTTTGCTGGCTCTACACCTTTTATACACAGTGTCACGTTGTAGTGAATGTCCTGCCTTAAACAGGCTGTGTGAAGTGAGAAAAAGGAATGTGTGAAAGGACAGAATATATTTGGTTATGATCCCAGGTAAAAGATGCTAAGTGAATAATGTCATGTTGTAGATTACGCCATGTTGTGATTCAACAAGTCAGTGAACAATGTTATTACTATAGTTATTCCATTGTGGAGGAGACTGAAAGCATACTGTATGCGCATCCTGGGTTTTGTAGCAACTCACTAAGAGGTTTGAGGATGCTGGAGGGAGAGTCATCCACATTCTCAGTGTCCGATCTGTCGCTTACACCTTCATTTAGTTTTTCTTTCCTTTCTTTGTGACTTGAACGTCTCCTGTGTCTCCGTCGACGATGGTAGCTCTTGGGCACGTTCACGCCAATGTACACTGTGTGATGGCCTGTGTACACACACCACACACACACACACACACACGCACACACAATTTCATTTATCATAGCTTGAAAGTATCATTATCATAACCTAAACTATCACAAGAAAATCGAATTTGTCATATAAAAACAGTTAACATCCATAAGTGAAATGTCTAACAAAAATATTATTTGAATGGTGCATTTGATTTTTACCAATTGACTAAACCATACACAAGGCACCTGATGATGCAAAATATCTTTTTGTGATAAGAAATTAATTAAACAACAAAAGGAGAAACCAATTGTTTGTAAACCCGATTTCCTGGATACACATACACATTTCCACATACAGTAATGTGGGTAAATACAATACTACAGCTGCAAATCTTTTGGGATATACTATCTCTCAGTTTGTTTTAAACACAATTTCAAGCTTTGCCACAGATTATCAATTGGATTGATGTCAGAACATTTTTGCCAGGACTGAACTAGCAGTGTGCTTGCGGTCATTGTCCTGTCCTCATTGTGATGGTGTTTTTAGGTTGATGAGCAATGTTGGCTTTTGTCTAAATGTAGCAGTTTGGTGACAAGGCCCAAATGTTTAATATTACGGCCTATTTTTTGTAGATTTGTTATAACACTAAACACAGTATATGTACAGTACCTGATTTGTATACTTAGTCAGTATATCAAAATGTGATAAACATTTCCAGACTTTCACTCAATCTGGTATATTATTTTTCTCAGGCACACAAATTGTCTCAGTCATACAATCATGATATACTGTAGCCTGTATTGCTGGGTTTTTTATTCCCCAGCAGTTCTGAACTTCTAAGGTGCTTATGTCTACTCGAGAAGCTTATGCAGTGTAAACTGTATTTTATGCATTGTTTTTAATGTTCCTCATGATCTTCAAATTAACTTTGTAATTATAGTTTTTTGTGCAACAAAAAAAAAAAAAAAAATTGTTCCAATTTGCTGCCAGTATGTTCGATTATAATTTGACAAAACTATTAAATGTGAGACAATTTTAACAAAATTTTTATATTTGTAATATTTTTCTCATAGTTTTTCCTTATTATATAGACCAGCGTAACATTAAAACCATTAACATTGTAACCACCTCGGTTTTGGGCTCCCCTTGTGGGGGCAGCTTTGGCCACTCGTGGTGTGACTCCACAAGACCCCTGGGGTGTGCTGTGGTTTTTGTCAACGGGAAGTTAGCAGCGGATCCTTTGGGTGCTGTGGGATGCGGGGTGAGGCCTCCATGGATCACATTTGTTTGTCTGGTGCATTCCATGGATGCTCATGCAGAGTGCGAACTGGGAAATTTGGAGGCTGGGTCAATAACCTTAAACCCCATGCATAGCCCCAGGCTGTGATGCAGCAGGTGTTCCAGAGCCTTTCTATCATGGCCAGTGCTTTTCTGTGGAATCAGACTAGCCCGAGCTGGCCATTGGTCCCCACAGAAATAGATGAGCCTTGGGCACCGATAGGCCAATCACCAATTTACTGGTATAATTGATAATCCATATTATTCACAGTGGCATGGAATTTCTTTTTGAGAAAGCCAAATGACCTCTTTGCCTTTTATTTTATTAGTGTGCGTGTGTGTGTGTGCCAGATAAACTTCAACTCTTTGCTTATTGTTCCTCACTTACCTGGATTAGCTGCATATGTTAATTTGCTGTAGTGGTCATTTTATTGCGACTATTTAAACAGAAAATAAGAAGTATGGAAAGAATTTACAGTATTTAAGTACAGTTGTTAAGTATTTGTCATATAGCCGGGTTTATAAGTCATGTGTTTAATACATGTAACCTACTGACTATTTTGGTTATACGAATGTAAATTTAATGTTCCCTGATAGAGTTTGTAATGAATGCTTCTTTAATTTATTATTGAATTCTTGCTGTGCATCTGGTTATGCATTCGGGAGGGGAGTTGCATAAATAAAATATTGAGAACCATATGTGTGTGTGTGGGGGCAAACGCATGCACAGAAGTGTAGCACCAACTTTTAAATAATAGGCATCTGATTAGGCAGTTTTGTCTAAAATCATAAAAGGTACTCTAAAAGATCATCTGGTTACATTTCATTGTTTAAGCGGCACACAGTGATAAATTAATAAAGGACATACAGGTCATCTCAGTTGGCTTCCTCAAAAAAATTATTCATGCCACACTAGTGCTCATTACAAACTAAATTAGGAAACGTTTAATTTACATTCTTTCATGTGAGTTGTTGCTACTCCAACAAGAACTCAAACATATAACTTTTCCTGCTTGTTCTTCATGTGATTAGTCACGATTAATGGTATTGAATCAAGAACAAAATATGGAAATTATTATGGTGAACAACTGAAGAATGTGAGGATAGATTTCTTGATAGACAATTAGAGAGGAATCACATATATTCTGAGCAAATAACTTTTAAAATCTGACCATTTTATAATTGAACTTTGTATGAAGAAGTGGAAGGCAAGAAGTGTACACATTGAGATTTGATTACTATTTCTACGCTCACCTGTAATAATGTGGGCATTCAATAAAAGAAAATAATAAGAATAATCAAAGGAAGATATAACGAAGAGACTGTTCCCACCTTGCAATTGTACATATTTATGAATATGTGTCTTTTCTTTCACTGACATCGTTATAGGCTCAGGACTATTTCTACGTCAATGAAAAAAGTATTAACTTTTTTTAAATTAAATTAAATAGTTATTTATTAATTTGGTATCAATTTACTTATTGTTTTATTCAGTTTAAATACAGTAGAATAATTCTAATAATTAAATCTAAATACAGTAATTAAATGAGCTGTACCGGAATGTATACTTGCTGGTGTTATTTACTTTACATTTGCTATGATGAGCTGGCTTTCAGAAACACATCATAATGCTTCTTCACGCCACATAACCCATATTAGTTTATTGAATATATACACACAATTACATACCAAAACAATATTAATGAAATATATATGAAAACACCCAACCTTAGGTGGTATATAGAGAACATGACACAGAAAACTTTATAGCACAACCCAATTTTTCTCTTAGCGTCTAGCAACAACCTATATGGCGTCATTATGTCTTTCCACAAGCCAATGGGAGCAGCATGTATACTTTTAAGTTGTCTACCAGCCATACAGTCTGTGGGGACATAATTTTTCTCACTAAAAGTTTGAATCCAGTGAGTCTGGCTTCACTGTTTGTTGGAGGCATGACAACAGCCTCACCTGATTGGTCAATCCTTCTTTTCTCATCAAGGGAAGCCAGAAAACGGCACTATACAGTGGAACCTCGGATTGCGAGTAACATACTTTGCGAGTGTTCCGCAAGTCTTGGTTTTGTGCTCTGGTGAGCAGTCATGATGGAACAGGAAGGGCCCATCCCCAAACTGTTCCCACAAAGTTGGGAGCATGAAATTCTAGAAGCTCTATGCACTGTTCTTGAGCTAATCTGAAGGCCACATGGAGATCTGTAGCAATTACCTCTGCAGAAAGTTGAAGACCTCTGTGCATTCGCTGTTCCTGCTCTGTGATTTTATGTGGCCTATCACTCCGTGACTGAGTTGCTGTCATTGTCAAACCCTTCCACTTTGTTGTAATACCACTAACAGTTGACTGTGGAATATTTAGTCGCGAAGAAATTTCACTAGACTTGCACAGGTGGCTCCTAGCACCGTCCGACGCTGGAATTCATTGAGCTCCTGAGAGCGACCCATCTTTCACAAATGTTGTAGAAGTCTAGGTGCTTGATACACCTGTAACCATGGAAGTGATTGGAACACCTGAATTCAATGATTTGGATGGGTAAGTGAATACTTTTAGCAATATAGTGTATATACTGTATGCAGGGTGGATGAAAATTAACTAAAGAATATTTAATGGCTATAGAACTTGTAGTATCACTAGTGCACCAACCCATTTTGCTCTTACTGTGTGTGCGAGGTAAGACAAAAATTTTCAGGATTCCAGGATGTTGGCTGGAACGATGCGGACCACATGAATTCAAGAAGTCCAGATCTAACTCCATATGTTTTTTTTCATGTTTTACTGCACCATACTTTTTACTTTTACTTGAGTAGATTTGTGAAGAAGAAACACTATTCTTACTCCGCTATATTCGGCACACTCAACTTGTTACTTTTCTAAACATTTATTCTACACATTAGATATTCTTTGTTTTTGCAATCAGACATAGCAACAATAGTCACATGACTCCATTTGACCAATCAGCCACAATAACAATAACCACATGTAGGCAAACCTTCAGCCGTGGTAGACAGCGAAGGAAACATGTTGCGTTAGTTTAGCTGTTTTATTTAATGTTGCAATGTCAACATATATAATTAGCAAATAAGCTAGAATCTAAAAAAAATATAAGTCTCTTACATTTGTTCTGCTGGACACAGTAAAGTGAGACCTCTTGTACACATGTTCTAATCTGCTGAGCCATTTGCAGGGCAACTGAATATCAGTATATCTTACACTGGAAATAGTTTACACTGTTCAAACATACTGTATGTTACCTACAGCACAGTAGACATTTGTTCCAAAAGCTTTATGTTGTGAAAAAAATGAGATTAGGAAATTTGTGTTTCTTGTTCCTTAATTTGCTATTTTGTAAAGATATTTAAGTTTTATAAATTTATTTTATTTATTTCATTAATTTTATTATTTGGAAATGTCAGAATTTGTACATTATTTTATCATTTTGTTCTAAAAAACTAAAAAATCAGACATTACAATGGAACAGTTATTCAGTACTTGAGTAACTTTTCACCAAATACTTTTTTACTCTTACTTTAGTAATATTTTGGATGACTACTTTTTACTTCTACTTGAGTAATATTATTTTGAAGTACAGCTACTCTTACTTGAGTACAATTTTTGGATACTCTACCCACCTCTGTGTACAACTGTGTGTTCTATTTTAAGACTGATCAATCTTAAGCTTATCTAAACATCAGTCAAAAAAAACTTAGGCAGGTCTAGACAGAGATTTCTACAATAAAACCCAACATGTTGAACTGACAATGGAATATTCAAGTAAAAGGCTCAAAATACGTACATTCATTCGTAACTACTAAGAAATGTTTTGATGTGTATCTTCTAAGGAAATTAGCAAGCAGCTCCTGAGCACATTATGAGCAAAGCTGCTGCCATCCAGTCAAAACTATTGGCTGTGATTTGTTTATACTAGTTATCAAAATTGTTTATATGCCAATATTACTTAGAACTCGCTATGATTGTGTCACTTTTGTTTTACTTACAAATATGACAACATAAGAAACTGTGTGGGTATTTTTCGTGTAAAACTTGCCTTATGAATTGAAAAACTTGCCATTGTGTACCTAATACTCTTCTTGGGTGGATTTATGCTTTGTTGTATTTAGTTTTGCATCTACAATTTTTTGTATTCAATACAGAATACAAAAAAAAGTCTCATAAAAGTGTTCCAACTCTAAGATTAAACACTATACTACCTAATTTTACTAGACATTCTGTTTTATTAAAGTACTGTATGACTAACAGAAATGACATTACATTATGATTACAACTGACATGTATTTCTTTCAAACTCTGCGTGTTTGTCAAATTCACAGGTGAAAAAAATAAAATGCCATATGAAAACAGCAAAGGTTTGAAAGAACTGATGTGCCCACAATGACTAATGTTTAAATGTGTGTACTGTGGTTAGTGGATTTTCTATAAATAGCCTCAACAAACACCAGTTGGATCTATTCCTGAAACACTGCAAACTTACTAAATGTAACACTAACACAGTACATTTGTCTGTGCACTCAGGATTATAATAATAATAATAAATGTCTTTACATGTCTCAAGTGTCTAACATCTGCGAACCTCTTATCTTTATTGCTCCTAATCCTCTCTAAGGCTAATGTACGAGTCATTACCACATCAACAGTGAACATCACTGAAAAGGTTGAAAAAAAGAAAAACAAGGAAACAACTACAGATTGCAAACTGTAAGACAACACTTAAGAGTGTATGTGCGTTCGTGTGCATGTGTGCATGTCATACTCTCAACTGCTTCTTTGTCACAGTGTTTGACATATGAAGCCCCTCTGTCCACTACAGCCTCATCATCCACCCTGCAGAGAAACAGATGCAGAAAAAGAGAGGAAATTAGATATACAATTATTTGAGTGTGTGTGTGTGCGTGCGTGTGTGTGTGTGTGTGTGTGTGTGTGTGTGTGTGTGTGTGTGTGTGTGTGTGTGTGTG
>JAQQZT010000011.1:16435244-16445835 GCA_030068275.1 Clarias platycephalus | reverse complement strand
ATAGTTTATGTTCACATACAGCTACATGACACTGCATGAAAGATCATATTTGAAAACGCATAATAGGGGCACTTTAAGAACTAGATGTGCCCACGATGTGCTCACGACCTTGACATGTTTTTAAAAATGGTCAACGCCATTTGTGGAATTTTGGAATGAACTAGACTTTTTACGTGTTATGGTGAAGTGCGTGCAATGGATGTGTGAGACCTCGTTTATTAAGCGTATAAAAGCATTGACGAATGTACAGCGCCATCTGTTAAATTTTGAGAAGAACTAATGATTTTTTCAAGGTCAATTGTTTTATAATATAAGGGCATTTCCATTTAAATTTCAAAGTAGCATATCTTCTCTTCTTGTGGACCGATTACGATAAAACAAGCCTACAGTATATCTTACTTCAAGCATTCTGTACATTCTGCTAAATACAACCCCATTAAAATGTGTTTATTAGTTTTTATGTGAGGCTGACAAACAGACAGAAATGCCTGGCGTCTAGTCTTTCTTATACATGTAAAACTGGCTTGGAGTCAGGGAGGGACGGGGTGGGTGCTATAGGGTCTTGATGTGTTCTATTACTCATCTTACATACCCCCCAAAATAGTTTTTTCTTAAATATCTTCAATGCACAGACAAACCAACTTTACAGTTTTATTATATGTATAGATGACTGTACATCTAATTATTATTTATATTATATTATGTAATCAGTTAACTGATGAAACGCATGCAAAGTCATGCAAATAGACAAATGCAACAGCATAATCAGGTAAGATTCATGATTTACTCAGAGTGGTGGAATAAAGAAAATACATTCATTAAGCATCAGTTCTGCAGTAATCATCAGTTATGTCTTGTTGATGTAGAGGCCAAGCTAGAATGGCCAGGCTGGTTAACAGAAAGAAAAGAATCTCCACAGAAAAGCATCTCCACATTGGGTTCCATTTCAGTCAGCCAAGAACAGAAAACTAAGGTACAGGCTTAACAAAGCTAAATACTTTCATGACGTTGAGATCATGACATTACCATTCATAAGTATATAGTGCATGAATGGATGCATGTACTGTATGTGTATGTGTGTGTGTGTGTGCATGTGTATACCTCAGTGTCCTGTGCTGCAGCCAGCACTCATGCTTGTAATGAAGCTTCTCCAGATACTCCAGTGGAATCCCTTGCTCCTCCTCTCTGCCTCTCACATGCAACCTCTCCAAACACCTCTGAGCAACACAAGGACACAACATAATTAAAAACAAAGCATAAATTAATAAATTTCTATTAAAGCAATTTCTTTAAAAAAAAAAAAAAAAAAAAAAACGTTTGACAAATTTCACAAATTCATAATTTAAAATCATTTACGTGGTCCATTTAGATGCATCTCGCAACCGTTAAGGACAGTTGAGCTTAAGATATAAATAGTTTAAGGCCATGAGAATTTGATTCATGGTAAGCATGTGTACCTCTGGTTTGGCCCGCAGGTAAATGATGCCATCCAGCTCAACGTGCTGACCGAATTGTTTATGCAGCCAACTGTGCCAGTCCTGATAAATGGCCCACTCAGTCTCATTTAAACACTCACTCTCATACAGGTTCGCTGCAAAGATGTACCTGCAGGACAGAAAGAGCTTTAGGTTTACAAACATGGTGGCATGCAGTATCATCCAAAATACCATAAGCAAAAACTACTTGTTATTTCACTGAAAAGTTGTTTGAAACCCTAAGCAGATGCAGGTATGAACAGTGTCAGTGCATTACACCTCTAAATTATTATCAGGACTGTAATCACACACCACAATCCCCCCCTCTACCCCCCCACCCGCACACAACCAGTCTAGATGCAGCTTCTATTTCAGTGTGTGTGTGTGTGTGTTTTTTTTTTTTTAGTTTTGTTATTTTCAACATTAATTAAACATTATTTAAACATTAATACTGAAGACATCCATTATGACATCCAGTCAAACTATGAAAGAACATGTTTGGAAATTTAAAAGTGTTAAAACCCAGAAAGGTTTATATTTTAGATATAAGATACAAGTATCTACATTAACCTTAGATAATACACTCATTGCATTCTCTCATTAGATTTACAAGGCTGTCACTTGCAATCGTTATCAATTCACATATGTCAAAAGACATATCAGTGTTACAAAAACTACTGTACAAATCCATATTAGGCAAGAAACACTCAGTTAAGTAGAGTACATTCATTACTTTAAGAAATGAAAGTCAGTCAATCTGAAAAATCTCAAGAATTTTAAATGTATCCATAAGTGCTTTTAACCAAAACCATTGAATGCTATCACGAAACTGGCTCTCATGAGCACCACCCAAGGAAAGGAAGCCTAAGAGCTAAATACCACCTGATTTTCTCCAGTGAGAGTGAAGGAAAAGCAGCCAAAAGTACTCAACATCTCTGGGAACTCCTTCAAGGTTATTGGAAACCCATTTTAGTGGACAACCTCATGAGGCTGTCTTAGAGACAGTGTGCAAAGTTATCATCAAAGGAAGAGATACTTAACTTTAAAGAATGTTCTATAAACATATTCTGGGTCATTTAAGAATTTTAATTGACTACATAATTCCATATTTATAAACAATATCTTCAGTATTAATATACAATGGTCAATTTTTTTTTAAATAATATGTATGAACATATCTTTGAACTTTAAGGTATGTTCAAACTTTTGACTGGTACTACACACACACAAACTTACACACACACACCTACAGTATATAAACTACCCGGTCCAAAAGAAAGTCACCACCTGGACTTAACTAAGCAAATAGTTAAGAGCTTTCCATTCGATAATTATTGCAGTAATTAATATCCTTCAACCTGCAAAAAATTATTTACCCCAAACTGATGCAGTGCGTAACTTCCCATTTCTTAAACAACAATGTCACCGTCATATTCTGTGGTCATGCAGATGTTACCCTGATTCAAAACTTTTAAAATATCGGCCTGCATCAATAAAATAAAACAAATAAGGAGATTGCTGAAACTACTAAAATTGGGTTCAGAATTGTAAAACGCATTATTAAAACCGGAAAGATAATGGTGAACTATCGTCTTCCATGAATAAATGTTGTCAGAAAAACATAAAAAAAAAAAAATAATAATAATACTATGTTTAATAGTGAAAGCACAATGTGAACAGAACTTAAGGGGGCTTGGGACTTAACACCTGTTTTAGGTAAAATTTGTTGACAAACAAATTTGATTATCGATATTAGTTGATAACTTCGTTGTGCATTAATTGTTGCAACACATTACGTAATGATCTTTTTAAACAGCTACTTAACTTAAAAGACTTAAAACACTTTTATAACCAAGAAATATGTAAGAATCCATCTACAAACAATTCAGATGCGATTCAAAATATTTTTTGCCAGTTTTTTTTATGCAATTAGACCCTGCACTTGGCTCAGCAAATTGTGTCCCCCTTGAAAATGTGAATGATTGTATAAATCAATAGTAAATTTTTTAAAGTAAATGTGTGTTTGATTGTCATTATAGAAAACGGATTTTATTATTTTATTTGAAACTTCCAGCATAAAAATAGACTCCATTGTGTATAAGGAGTATGCATTGATGTGGCACTGCCGAGATTTTAAAGAATTAAATAAATACACTATGAACAAAACTCTGAAAGTCAATTCCATGGTGACAATAACATTAATATTAGTTGCATATCACTTATTCATATAAATAACATTTAACTGGACAATATGTATCAACTCGTACAGTACACACCTGTCACTGTATACAGATCTCTCGAAGAACTGCACAGGGTTCTCAGCATGGCGAAGTTTCCCGCTGGCCGAGTTGATTTGTGCGCGGACGCGGCTCATGCACGCGTAACTCTGGAAGGTGTAAGCCCAGCGTTCCGGCTTCTCATACATCATCTGCAAAACGTTTCCTCCACTCTTTTGAGATGTAGTGAGTTCCTGACAAACAGACACACACATACAGTAAACATCATCTCATAGGAACAACCAAGACCCAGCTTTCCCTTCACTGTTCACTATTCTAAACACATAGCCTTTAAAATTACCTGATTAATTATTTCATCATCTAATTATTTATTTCTCTCTATTGGCTTCTGTGTTTAAAAAGAAATCATCAATTACTTAGAAATAAAATACTTACTATCATAAGCTCTGGGAAAGAACTTTCAGAAAATCACATGTTCAGCTGATTTGGCTACAGTTAAGATAACAGAATATTTGGGTAGATTTGATTTCTAAACTCTTCCTGTAAGTCATGATGCATTGCTGCTTCTGAAGTTGACACAGCAACGCTTTGCAATAAAAATATATCTGGGGGCAGTAGAACTATCTGGTGTGAGGTTAGTTGTTGACTGTCCCATCTGCTGAGTCCCAAGGGATGTGTGGGATTAGTGCATAACGCAGCAGTTGGTACTACATTTGCAGAACATAACCAGTTGCTCTGAGTGCTTCAAATCCATATAATATCCAGAGACCCGTCAAATGCTGTGGGCTCCAAACCGTCATTACATACACCAATTTCAGCAAATGCAACTCTCATTTAGAAATGTGCAGGAAATTCCAGTGTGCATTTTTTCCCACCACATGCTGCATGGCATAAAGTCAGTTTCGGCTGTGGCTTTGGCGGGGTGCTGGACGCTGAGGGGAGAAAAGGGTAGCATGGCCAGACCTGAATTATGTGTGTCAAGTGCATGTTAATATCATTATAGAAAAAAAGGTCTAACTTTTATATTCTTCGTTTTTACCCTCTAGCAGTGGAAGGTGATTAAATGTAAGGCTTTAAATTTAAATACAAATATCTGCTACTGACTGAAATTGAATTTTGAACCTAAAATTGATCTTCAAAAAAGGTAATTCTGAAAATGTAATATATGATACTGAATGTACATTTAGTCTTTCTGCTCACACGCACACATTATGGCTGTGCAGTTCACAGGATGAGATTGGTGCATACACGCATATCGAGATTTTGAAGGAGATAGGCGGCGTTGATGACATCACATTCTAAATTGTGGTCAAACTACATATTTTGGTACTGTTAGCTTTCACACCTTCTCTGAACTGCAATCGAGTCCACCTTTTCAAGTCAACTCTGGCGCTGTGTACAGTATGCGGTGTTTACACTAATCAAATGAAGTGAACGTTGGGGTGCTCTTCAGAACCCTAAAAAGTCTCACGTCCAACATCTACAGCATCTTGTGTTTGTTGCATTGACTCTATGTCCTAACAGGAGAGTCAGGACTGAAGACAAAATGTCTCTACGGACCCCTAGTGGCTGACTGCAGTACAATTTTTAATTCCACCTACAATCTTATTTTCACAAATTGGCCAAGATTGATCCTCTCCAGTTTTTTTCTTTACGATACAGTAAATGCTGTAAAAATAACCGCCATAGCATTCACACACAACGTAAATAAATACTTTTAGGATAACCTTTTAAAAACAAAAACAAAAAAACGAAGTAATTACCTCAAATTCTCCATGTTGCGTCTGTACATTGCACCACCTAGCGATGGGTTCGGGCACTACCTCCCACTCTTTATCATGCTGCTCCAGGAGACGCACGAACGTCGACTTTCCCGCCGCTTCAGACAAAAACATGTATAAAAAACGTTAAACGAACATCATGCCTGGCCTAAAAACAAACAAAAATATCTCATTTGTAAATTGCTTACAATCCCTGTAGTAATCATGTTCTGATTTTTTCATCAATATATATTTTCGAGTTAGATACATTGTACTATATTCATCACATTTCTTATCTGCTAAATACGTGTAGCTCATTTATATCATTTGTCGACTACAAATGCTTTACAAAAAAAATCTCACTCTTACCCACACACAATAAAACAGTGATATTACTTGCTAATATATGACAGGAAACCAGAGGCATCCGTTTACTGTGCATTATTCTACTCACCGATGTTTCCCTCAACAGAAACCCGTTTTAATCTCTTCTCCAAGCTGTCATTCAGAGAACTGGAACAAGCTCTTTTCGGAGTACGAGACATTTTTAAAATAGCTTAACGTCTTAAATGTGTATGCGCCCTGTCCGTGTGTATTGTCAAAATTACCGGAAACGTTTGAGCGCGGTTGAATTTTGGCGCTTTGTTAAAGAAGCGGACTTACAGTATACGTAAAATGACAACCAATGGCGGGAGAGCATGCCAGCCACAGGCACGGTTCTTATTGGCTGCCCAATTCAGCTTGTACGTAGCGGGATACTCTGATTGGTCAGACACGGTAGGCGGGGCGTGTCCGTCAGTTCAGATGCGACGTCAATACAGTAAATAAAATTCAGTCGGATATGTTTAACCCTTGTATGGTATTCGTTTCAAATTTACCCGTTTTAAATTTTTACAGGAAATAAAAATGGTACAAATATATATTTTTTCTATCTAAAATTCAGTTGCCTTAGATTATTTTCTGTGATAAGCAAGAAAAAAGAAGCACACATGCTACTACCTGTATATCCCACATATTTACATATGGTCTTCGGATCCGTTCACACAGAGAAACACAATAACATGCCCCCCCCTCCCACACACACACACATATATATACTGCTACATTATCTAAGGACAGAGACGCTGTTTGCTCTCACTTTCCAGCGCTCTTTACTCTATGTGTCCACCTGCAAACCACTTGTTTACAGCGGTCATAACGCTTACGGTGACCACTCGTGCTCTTTTACAAGTTACATGCTGGATGTCTCAGCCTATAATGCATTTACAATCCGGATGCAAATCAACCGAGACCAAAGGAAGCTCAAAAGACGACGAGTTTTCCTTGAGAAGTTCCGCAAGACACTGGTGAGACCGCACATCCAAAGCAGACACATGTGGCCAGTACCTCAGCTTCTCTGACCACATCGAGGAGAATGGCAGCTGTCCCATCCACACGCCTCACACGACCACAACCTCAAGTTTCTGTAGTAAAGGTCCTGTTGCATTTGTTGTGTGTGTGTGTGTGTGTGTGTGTCAAAATAAATAAATGAAAGAAATCTTGACTGGTCCTATCATTAATCTAGGTCGCAAGTGGTAGTGCTGCGAGATGTGTAGACTATCAAAGGACTTAAGGACACAAACCACATGCAGTACATGCAAAAGGTACATCTGTGGTACACATATTGCCAAATTTAGTAATGCATGTGTTTTGTACACAGACATGCATGTTTTCTCTCCCAAGCACCCCCCTGTTGCAAGGACTATTCCTCAGTTGTTCATCTGCATTTCCTAAGATGAAAATGATTTGTATTTAAGGTTTGCATTTAAAATATTAAATATTAAAACTTTCTCTCACTTACAGTACATAAGTGAGACAATAGTATAGTATCCAGTATAGTAGATTTTTAACATCAATTATAACCTTATGACAAAAAAAAAAAAAAACTAATCACATTTCCGTTGTTGTGTGCTAGTAGAGACTGATTGCAATCATTAAACATATATGTTCTCTCTGTTGTTTGAAATTGAGATAAAGACAATATATGTTAATGGGTTATGAAGTAAAATTTTATTTCAGAATTGTTTTTAAAACCCCAAATATGTCCTGGGTCAATTTGAGAGGGATGCCAGTGGGTCCCAAAAGTGAAGACAATACAATGGTTAATAATACATGGCATTTATTACTGTAAAACACCAGTAACCATTTTTTTGTTGTAAAATACCCATTTCCACAGCCACATTTATACATATTAGATCTTGTTAAAAATGGCATAAATATTATATAGTATAGGGAAAATATATCCATCTCATTGTCACTAGTAAATATTTAAAGGTTTTCAATAACAATTATTAGTTGGCACATATGCAGTAATATCTGTGGGGCCTGTACAAGTTAAAATTACAGTGAAAATGTGAAAGTAAAGAAACGAGAAAGCTATTAAAACTCTAAAGCAAAAACAGCCTGAAATAAATGGTCAGAAAATGAACAGAATGTCTAGATGAAATGGTCGATTAAGAAATCCTCATTTCTATTTCTGAATCTAAACAAAAATCCTGACTTAACATTTTTGTGGACTTTAAGCTACGTAGCTCTGTAAAGTAATAATATAGCACAACTAACACTAATCTAGTAACGACAGTAACTGCCACAGCTAATGCTGAAGTGTAATAAGATCTGAGGTAAAATAAAAGATAAAACTAGACAAACAGTAGTATTATCGAACAGGTGATCAGAATAATTCAGCATGGTGATTGCATAGGAAAATATACTATAAGTAAAAATTTTTTTACAGTATTCATTTGCTGTTAGTGTTACTGGCATTAAAATCTGGCACATGCTCAAAATCACCCTAAAACAAACACACAGTCAAACCATCACGTACTGACCAGCTGGCACCATTAAACCTCACTGCTAGTGGATTTGACATGACAAACTGAGTAAAATGCTATTGGGAAAGAAAAAGAACAAAGCAATACAGCACAAAGGATCATTTCATAGTTTAAAAATGTCTACTTAAGGAGCAGGGACTCATGGTTTACTGTAAACTATAATCTAATTAAACAATCTAATAAAAATGAGATTAAATCTAATAAAAAAGCTTCTAATTAAAGACTGAAATCTGTGTGACTAACTAAGGACACTACTCCCTTTTCAGCCATTAGCATTTTACTACCCCATTTTATGCTGTTATAGAATATCATCCTCTGTTGACCAGCTAATGTTAGCTGATCATGTGCTCTTGAGTATAAACCAAAGTAGGCTATCTGTACAGAGAACAAAGGTAAACAAGAGAAGCAATAAAAGGCAACACAAAGATCAGTAACTTGATGAAAGAATGATTATTTTGTCATGTCTGTCTATCTGTCCTTGGTTGTGAGTTTGTCGATCAGATCTTGAAGTGGTGCGAGTTCTTTGCGATCAATCAGGTTAAACTCCTGTATAAAACACATGACACAAGTGAAATATGTTAGACAAAAAAACAATACTACAATTATCAGTCTGACATGCACGTCCTAAACCACTGTCTGTGTGGTATTAGGGCTACTCGATTTTAAATTATAAATGTGATCAGATATCTCGCAAATAACACCAGTCTAAAAAACTAATAAAGTGAATTTGCTTAAACTGATATTTTTATAAAGTGCTTTTCATCCATTTCTGTAGCAAATTTAACCTGATTAGTTATATCCCCTCATCAATCTGTATTTCTCTGTATGCAATCATGATACTTTCCAGCCACCTAGGGTTTATTCTTAGTAATTATATTTTTAATTTAGTAACCATTTATGATACCACCTCTAAAAACAAAAATGTACTATTATGAAAACACAAACATATTCATAAACTTACAATATTAAAGACTATGTTTTAATCGCTGGACTTTAACTATACAGTCATTTTCAAAAGTTCATACCCCTTGTTTTCATTCTGTGTTTTAGTATTAAAACACAGTAATATTTAATCGTTTATTTTCTAGGAAAAAGTCAAAAGTTTTGTAGAACAGAGCACATTTATATGAAACTTGCGCTTAGCATTTATGTAGAGAAACAACAACAACAACAACAACAAAAAACACTGTTAGACAGGCACATTTTAGATTATTAATCCAATAAAACTGTCAATTACTTAACAGCCTCCTAAGTGACAGCCTCTTCCCTATACTGTACAGTACCATTTTTGGTGCCATATGTTAGTTCAACACACACTACTTATTGCACTGTGTAACAGTGAGTATGCACTGTACTTTACAAAAAAATAATAATAATAAAATAAAAAAAACAGCATGGTACCTGGACAAAAAAGATGAAATGTTTAAAGGAGGTGTTGAGGTGGGCCTCCTCCTGCAGCTGCATGACTGAGTCAAAATGCTGATGATAAATGTGAGCATATACACGGAAGAGGCGCTTCAAAATGGTCTTTGCCACAGACATGAAGTTCTTGGGAAAGGGGACACCTTAGGGATGCAAGAGACAGTAATAAACAATGTAAGAAATACCGGAGAAATAATTGCTGCTCCACTTTGATACAATTGATACAATATATTAGGGCTTTGAATTATTACTAAGAAACCAAATTACTATTCTTATCATAGTTTTATAACAAGGACTTTAAACATGCTATATTTATTTAAATGATGTAAAACTTATGACTGCACTACTGTATTCTGTGCTGTTTGATAAAGAGTAATGTTTGGTGTTGTTACTTTATGCTAAATGTATGATCATAATTACCAATTTTGGATGGGAAAAGGGTTTCATCATCAAGCTGATCCTGCACCCAGGTCATCAGGTAGTCAATGTATTTAGGAGCAGAGCATTTGATTGGCTTTTTAATGTTGGTGCCATCTGCCCAGTGATACTCATATCTGTGAAGGAGACAGAAAGAACATGTGTGGTGTCATATCATGCGATGTCGTCTCCACAGAAGGGCAACAGTATAACATGTACACTATTATTTGATCAGTATAATATAACGAGGGTCCAGACAAGAGATCTCAAAATCCTAAGATTTAAAATCTCTAAGATTTTTTTTACATTTATTATTAGTGGTGCTTGAAGCACCATTATTAGTGGTGCTTGAAGCACCACTAATACTATTATTCTGCAAAATCAAAAAGTTCAAAAGTTCGGCGCGTAAC
>JAQQZT010000011.1:16259123-16273109 GCA_030068275.1 Clarias platycephalus | reverse complement strand
CTATCTATCTATCTATCTATCTATCTATCTATCTATCTATCTATCTATCTATCTATCTATCTATCTATCTATCAACCAAAACTGCTACAATTGCAGTTCATTATTATTTAATATTTTCTATATATTTATATATTGGCCTCATATGTCATTCCTTAATTTTTAAGTGCATTTACAGCCCAAAACCTAAATTTCAGCATGTTGTATCATCATTACATCACACACTGTTGGAGCTGGATTTAATACTGCCCATGCTATTGCAAGAAAATAGGCTTAAGTCCAATGGTAGGATCATGTGTAGCTGAGACATGGCTCTGTTTTAGGCAAAGTCTGCCCCTTTCATGCAAATGTCTAAGCATAACCTTAGTATATAATTAAATCTGTGCTCTGACTTCAGATTCTGTAGTTCTAGTATTGACTCCTGACATTGTGTGCTTAGCAGAACTCTAAATAATGTATGTATTGACAGTGCAATATGCCTTTATATGTTTTGTTGTGAAATTGATTGAATAATAATTAAGTGTCATATTGAAATATAATGTAATCTCCTAAGCTCAGAGTCATTCAAGCCAAAGTGCTCAAATACAAAGTCCTTGTAATTGTGGCTATATGTAGGCAGGGTGTAGACTGTGTGTGGAGTTTGATTGCTTGTAAAATAGTATTTTATGGGAACAGGATAAATAATTTGTTAATTACTAATTTCAATGAATTTGTCTCAGCCTGGGTCTAATTTTCCCCTGGTTCAGCTGTGCCACGTAACATCAGATATTCAACTGAAGACACTCCTTGATTAAAAGTTCTTTGACCAAAAATTACTTCACTGACAGGGAAAATGAATAACATTTATTATCTTGAAACAATGGCACCTGGCAAAACAGAAAATGGGCAGGCATAATGATCTGATCAACTTTGACTAGGGCCAACTTGTGATTGCTATACGACTGAGTCAAAGCATCTTCAAAACAACAGGTCTTGTGGGGTGTTCCTGGTATGCAGTGCTTAGTACCTCCAAAAGTGCACAGGGTCATGGGCACCCAAGACTTGTTGATACATGTGGGAAGTGAAGGCTAGCAGTTCTTGTTTGATCCGACAAAAGAGCTACTGCAGTACAAATTTCTGAAAAGTGAATCCTGGCCCTGATGGAAAGATGCTAGAACACAGTTTTCATCTCAGCTTGAAGTGGTTGGGGCTGTGTCAGGGCAGGGTGCCCATGCTGATTCATGATTAGCACCGAAAGACCATGGAGCAATGCAAAAAGTTGGTCTGGGATGATCAATTACATTTCTTTTACATCAGTTGGACAGCTAGATGCATGTGTATCATTTACCTGAGGAGAAGATGCCACTTGGGCACACTATGGGAAGAAGGCAAGCTGGCAGAGGAAGTGTGAAGACACCACAGCACACCTACAAAGGTCTAGTGGAGTCCATGCCTTGATTGGTTAGAGCTGTTTTGGTGGCACAAGGAACCAACACAGTGTTAGACAGATGACTTTAATGTTATGGCTAATCTGTGTACGGTTTAAAAATGATTATTTGATTAATGCCTATTGGCTGCCTGCTTTAGGAGGTAGTAATCAAGGTGCTATGGTGAAAGAAGACTGGATATGTTTTATGCAAGCTTAAAATGATCTGTTTACAAAGAAAACAGACTCGTACTCAAACTTATATTCTTTTAACCCATAGATACATTAAACTCTGCAATTTTTATGCATTTTGCAAACTAATGCAGCCTTAAGTAATGGCAGTAATTTCCTTATTGCTAAAATGAATAACTCTTGTATAATATGTTACAGAATAATACTAATAATTGAAATGAACCTATTATCCTGTTCTAATCAGTATTACCCCTTCAAATACTTAAACAATATATCATAGAACAGGAAGGCTATAAAGGATAAATTTTTACATTAAAACACTGCATTAAGCACTTTCTGTGCTAATGTAAAAAAAAAAAAAAAAAAAACATGACCATGAATTTCCTACTTTCACAAAAAATGCATGGCAAGTGAACAACCATAGATAATTCATCATAGGTCACAGAGCCTCCTTTAATTTGCTATTAAGGTGAGCGATTTAGTTACGACTAATAAGCAATTAAAATACAGAGAATTAGATACAACTACATGATAATCTGATAATTGAAAACAATAAATATGTATGTGGAGTCTTGTGTTCACATTATAATATTTTCCCCTTTTTTTCATCTATTAATTCAGTTTCCACAAATGTGTTTGTCATCGCTTTTAGATTATATGCATAGATTTCTAGAACAGAAGCAGAAATAGGTGGTTTTGTGTCAGCCTAAGCAACCTCACCAGGTTTTTTTTTTAGCAATAAAAGAAGCAATTGTCACAACTCCTTGCCGGTATTACCATTATTTAAGCCATAATAGGGACATTCTACAGCTGCATTGTAGCGAGAACCAGCCCCTGCATGGCAGGTTAGCTATTTTGAGACAATTATGGAGTCTAGAATTGCAGCCAGACTCGACTTTTTTTTTCTGGACACTGTTATTATAATATTTATTTAATTTACATCTATCTTGTGTGGTTTTATTTACTTTCATTCACTTTATGTTCACATTTCAGTGATCTTTGACAGTGGCATGGTTTTTCGTGCCAGACAGACTGGTTTTAGTATTTCTGAAAGTACTGGTCTCTACAGTTTATACAGAATGATGGTAACAACAATAACTACAAGAAAAAACATCTAGTGAGTGGCAGGTGATGGTAATTTTGATTAGAAAGGTCAAAAGAGAGAACACATGGGCTATGAAACACTCAAAGCATGTAGCATACGGTTGTTTGGCTGTAACAACCGTACCACAGTCAAAGTTGCTGAGATCTCATATTTTTCCCATTCTGATACTTGATGTGAACATTAACTGCATTTGCAAAGATGCACTGCATTGTTGCTACATGATGGGTGATAGTGGGTAATTGCATGAATGTGTACAGTTGTTCCTAATAAAGTGGCTGGTGAGTGCACATTTTAACAGCTTCCATAGACAACACTTACAAACCCTCAGGAAATAATCCATCTGACTACAAGACAGATAAAGAGTCCAATAGGAAAATTAATTCTGAAATTAATCAATTATAAACCTGAATTCAACTGTTACAAGATAACTGAATTGTGGTCACAGATGCAGGTGTGTAGCTTAACTGCCATCAGAGTGCTCTAGGACAAGCAGAGATGTACAAAACAGGAAATGGTATTAGATACATCAGCTGTCAGATTCTTCTGCAGCTTTTACCCTCACATATTTATTGTCACCGTGAAGCTACTGGGACCCTTCACAAATATAAGTAAAATGATTATGTCAGTATATGAATTAATATAATAAAATGAATTTATGTTAACAATTAATATCTCATGCATATGAATATCACTATACATCACAGTATATAGTTTTTCTCGATACAAGTGTATTTCAAATTTAGTGAAGTTTGTCCACAAAACATTGACTCTTGTACTGTCCACAATGATTAGAAACTAATCAATTAAAAAGATACTTGAAATATTATGCATATAGAAATATCAGATGTTGTCCAATATTCCTTAGAAAGTATCTTAGGGATACTGAACAACATCTGTTAAGCATAATATTTCAAGTATCTTTATAATGTTAGGTTTGTCCAAGTTACAGGCCACATGAATTTAATAGAACTCTAATCTCATTATACATCTGAGCGTTTGAGGGTCTTTGCTCAAGGGTCCAACAGTGGAAGCTTGGTGAGGCTGTGGTTTGAACCTGGAGCCTTCCGCTCTGTAGTCCAGCGCCATAGTAAATAACACCACAAAGTGGGACATAATTTTTGTTGGAGTAAACTACAGCTGAATGCGTGTTCAGAACTTTAGCTAAGATGCTGCGTTGATTATTTGTGATGCTGCCACTTAGTTGGGGCAGGGTATGAAAGCTACAGATCATATATAACAAATGAATGTAATGTTGTGAACAACTGGCTTGTAGGGTCGATCTTTAATGCTGTCCGAATAAACTACAGTGTGGAAGTGTCCATGTGTTTTTCACCTCTCTAGGTTAACTTTCAATCCTGCTACTGGCTTTGGTTCACCGCAATAAAGTTGGATGTTTCATATTCCCATCACGTACTTGCCTTGTAAATAGTTAAATGACAATCCTCATTCACATTTTAATGTAATGTGAAAATGGAATATCACTGTGTGTTTTAAAAGGGTCAGAGAAAATTACAGTAATTCGTCGGCGTCATCACAGGATGCCTTACTGTTGGCAAGACACAGGACTGATGGTAGCACTCACCTTCATACATTTCAAGAAGGGTAGCAAAGAAGCCACTTCTCTCCAGGAAGAGACTGATATTCTGCAAAAGGTACTGTGATTGGACTGCTGAGAAAAGGTGAGCACTACCATTAGTCCTGTGCCAACAGTAAAACATTCTGAGACTATTCATGTGTGGAGTTGTTTCTCAGCCAAGGGATTGGGCTTTGCCTAAGGACACAGCCATGAATAAAGAATGGTACAAAAGCATCTTCAAAGAGCATCGTCTCACAACCATCTAAGAAACGTTTGGTGACGAACAATGCCTTTTCTATCAGGATGGAGCACCTTGCCATAAGGCAAAAGTTATAACTAAGTGGATAGAGGAACAAAGCATGGGGATTTCCAGGAAACTCCCCAGAAGATAATTTTGGGCATACCAGGGCGAATTGCAAAGGTCTTTAAAAAGAATGTTCAACATACCAAAAATTTACTCTTTGCATAAAATAAAATTTTCAATAAGAGCGTTTGACACTTATGTAATTATACTTGTATGCTTGTAATTATACTTCAGTTATACCATAGTAACATCTGACAAAAAGTCACAAGGCAAGGAAATTCATCTCGAAGAGGAATAAATTATTATTTATAAAATGTATATTTATAAATTAATGACATTTAAATAAATGTAGTAAATATCAATTTATGTAAAATCTAACTTTGATTGTTTTAGGTGGAAATGTAAGTTCGCCTTTAAACAGGGCCTATGTTGCCATACCGAAATGCTTTACCTTATCCATAACATAAAAGGATTTAAGTAAACCTCAGACAAGATGAGGGTGTGTTTAGAGGTCTGCAAGATGAAAGGAAGAGCCTGAACATTAAATCAATATTTCCCTCAATAGAAACATCTACAGAAGATTAAAGAGAGAAAATGGTGTTTGCCATGTGCTAATAGTGCATTGGGCATTAGTTTAATTGATATGAAGAGAAGTATAATAGAAGAGGGAAATATAATACGCATGTGGATGAAGGTGTTATAATGGCACACTGAAGATCTTCAGAACATAATGTATCTCCACAGAGGGTGCCCTGATTCTTCAATCAACCATGGTTCTTAAAATAAATCAATGATCACTTCAAAAGTGATTCTCTTATCAGATGCTTTCCCTTGGCTGTGTTGTAAGCCAAGGTGTTTTATTAAGGTACTGTACTTAATTAAATTACATTTTGAGTTTTGTGGACTTGCAGACATCTCTGCTCAATAATAATTATTGCATATATTGATAATTTAGCTTTGTTAATATTTAACAAATCTATTTTTTTCACGCATGCATGGGCACAACATCTTGTTCAGATAATAGTAATGTAAGTAAGCATGCATTTCAGAACTATAAACCTGTGCTTATAGGAAAAAAATGCACATATTAGCTTATGATGTGCCAATAAGCTAGGAAAATGATTGTATCTGTTCCATTATCCATTAATAGCAGTCATCATTAATAATTATAATAAAAAAATATACAATTACAGCCTGGAACATGTTCCAACAGTCCTAAACCGATGGCCGATAAGGGATAAGTTGTGAATATATAATGTAAAGAATTTTTTTACATTAATATTCAGCCTCAGACATAACAGTTTGCTTGGCAACTGCTTGGCACTACCTAAGGTATGTGATTCTGACCTTGAACTACAGGACATACACCTATATACACCACTCGTCCATGTCACTGAAATCACTGCCAGGTGAAATGAATAACATTGGATATTCTGTGGGATGGTGAGATATATATTAGGCAGCAGGTTAGTTCTTAAAGTTGATGTGTTGGAAACATGAACAAATGCTAGCTTATAGTGATTTCAGAGCATCCCCAAAATGGCAAGTCTTGTGGGGTGTTCTGTGGTTAGTATATACGAAAAGTGGTCCAATCAAAGTACAAACCAGCATGAGTGGGCAGAGCTCATCCCACAGAAGAAATTAATGCTGTCTATGATAGTAATGTGTAAGAACGCATAGTGCATCACTGTCTATGATAGCATTGCTGTCTATGGGGCCAAAAATCATGCCACAGAGTGCCCGTGTTGACTCCTGTCCATTGCTAAAATGTCCTACAGTGGACACATGAGCATCAGAACTGTACCATGAAGGTGGACATGTGGACATCTGGGTGTGTGGATCCCTTATCTGGGGTAGTGATGGTGTCAGGATGCACTCTGGGAAGAAATCAAGCTGGATGGAGCTGGATGAATGTTCTGGTGGGAAAACTTGGTTGCCATCATTCATGTGAATGTTACTTTGATATTTACCACCTACTGTACCTAAATATTGTTGCAGATCAAGTACACTCCTTCATGGAAACAATATTCCATAATAACAGGTTGTTTAAATGTTCTCGCTGGACGTTTAAATGTTCTAACTGATAAATGTATAAACTTTTATCAATATTTTCCTTGTTGGATAACAACATTTATTTTACATTTAGTTTAGTTTACAAGTTGGACTGCTGTGTAAAAATCTTGTGGTGTACTGTGGTGGATTTTGGTGGCCAATTCATGACTCAAAATGATGTCATGTGCTCCCTGAACCATTCTTTCACAATTTGAGTTTGATGAATCATTGTCATTTTGTCATTGTCATGCAGGAAATCCATTGATGGAAAAAACTGGTCATTCAGTATATTCGGGTCATCAGCTGACCTGATCTTTTGGGCATAAACATAGTTGAACATAGACCTGACCAACAGAAGCAACACCAGATCATAACTCTGCTTGCACAGGCTTGAACTGTAGGCAATAGGCATGAAGGGTGCATCACTGTATCTGCCTGTCTTCTTACTCTGACGTGTCCATCACTCTGAAACACGATAAATCTAGACCTACATCTGCTGTGTATCCAGTGTTAAAGCTAGACAAAAATCTATCCAATATGACCAAAAACTGCATAGAATAAACATAGGTGCATAAAATATTCTCCAGATTATTTACAATACCTCAGACAATGTAAATGCTATGTATTTAGCATTTAAACAACCATTTATTTGTTATACTGTATTATTTGGAAATAATAATGAAAAAAAAAAAAGAAAAAATATAAAAGAAGACTCGACATGCTCTGAGGAATTTTAGCTCAACAAAAGAATTAAAACATTTCAAGACCATCTATTTCTCTCTCTCTCTCTGTCTTTTCTTTTTAACTCATGAGAAAAAGTGAAAGCACAAAGCGACACAAGTTTTAAACAAATTCAAGTTTTACTCATAGATCTTTTTGCCATTTTTAAAAAAAATTGTTGGTTGAACGTGGAACCTTCAGATACAATTTGCCAACTGTTGGGTTGGTTTGTGTTGGAGTGGGAGAGTTTTCAGAACTGCTAAGGTCCGACTGCGTCACTGTGATCTGGCAATGCTGGCTTATTGGTCACTTAATGTACCACTCAAGAGTTTGGAAAATACTGTGACGTACCATGGCTCTCTGTCAAAGATGTGGGTATTTTTAAATTAAACTGTGAGGAGCAGAGTAAAGGTTTATGTTTGAATGACAGAAAGACATCACTTCAACATATTACCTATTAGAAAAGGGCTTTTGTCTCCAATCTTCATGCTCCTATTGTCTTGTCTTTCCTGTTAGAGATGCAATTAGCTGTGAACTGAAGAAGCTATCATTTCATTGATAATGATGTTATCTAAGTTGGCATTGCTTCTTGTTATTATGGGAGCAATGAAGTGAGAAAATAAGCTCATCTACACTTTTAAGCTTTCTTAGATTTTCTTTCATGGCTTTTCTCAGAAGTGGCTTCTTAATTGCCTCGTCTCCACGATCTCTGAAGCTCTCATTATGTTGTTGATGTCTGCACAACTTCTCCTATTTCAGACGACGATCTCAGTAACTCCTTCAACTGTTGCTAGACTGTTGGATAATTCTCTAACAATTGCCCTTTTTTGTTGAAACACTGCCTAATCTTGGTAATGTAGCAGAATTGTGTTCTGCTACGAACACAATTTTTCGTAGCAGATTTCACAGTGCTCTTAATAAGGTTTAAGCACTGTTGGTCAATTTTATAACCATATTTTGTCCTTCTAACAACTTCATCTTGGGTTTCAAAAGTCTACATCACGCTAAATATAATGTTAAGAATTAGAATGTTCTTTAATGAATGTAGGTTTCCTAAAATGCTAGCATGTAAGCTAGTTTAGTTTAGTTTAATAGTAGTCAAACGTGATCAGAAATTAACAAGTAACCTGACCCATTAATTATTCAAAAAGCACTTTCTTATTTGGAGTTTGTGTGGCCTCAAAAAGGCACAGGCCACTCATTTTTATATAAAAATCTGTTCAGGAAGTTATAGTGAGTGTGATCTTTTGCCCATGTGTGAACTTTATTAATTAGGTTGTTCATGGCATGGAGGTGCAGTGGGTGGTATGAGCACATCATATCATTGTTTTAGGTTCAAGCCATTGCTCTGTTAACTGTGGAAGGTTGCAAATTGTTTTAAGTAATCATGCTATCTGTACACAAACAAGTTTTTTTTTAAATATAAAGCAGTCCATTCAGTGTAAGGGGTTATTTTTTTGGTAATTTAAACAAAACATTTTATTCATGCTGATTTTGTTAAAGTAAAGTCTCTTTTGGTATATCTTTTTGTACACTCTTTGGTCATTGAACCAAAGACACTGGAGCTGTGCATCAGCAGTGATATCTACTCTTCTGCAACCCTGATGGAAAAACAGGTTTCGGAATAATTAATAAATACATGATAGATTTTAATAATTCACTGTAATGTTCCAAAAGATAGTTGTTTATTTATGTGAAATATGACATCTGTTGTTGACAAACGTTTATATTTATTGTTTAATTTTAATCATAACCATAATGATGTGTTCCCATCTATATATTCTAAGTGGATAAACCCTCTGGAGGATGTTCAAATGTTGGGAGCAATAGTAGCATCAGGTGTGGGTGCAGAGGCAAAGATTGGTTTTAGTGTGTTTGACCATGCCCACCTTGTTATGTCTGCAGTGTCTTTGATGTCCTCCAAACTTCCAACTAGGTAGCTTTTTTCTCCCTCAGAGATGGCAAATCATTTCCAGATTGTGGCACAAATGCCAGCGTGGAATTGTTGTCACTCCAAAAAAACAACAACAATAGAAGAATCCCTAGTTTACTATGCAGCCTTTTATATAGGATTATAATAGACAGGATAAATACATACGGAGGTTTAAAGACTGCTATATAATTCTTATCTAATCTCACTGACACATAGTTCTAATTGACTTTTTCTTATGACAGTGACACAAAACATTCTCCAAATACGCAATCAATCAATCATTCAGTAGTTTTCTTTTACCACATTGACAATTTAAATATCCTGTATCCTTCTCCTCATTTTTATGGTGCTGTCTGAACAAGTGTGGGCAGCTTTGAAAGCTGATAACTAACTGCGTTTTCCCACAGACTGACTGATGCCCACATACACTGCACAGACAAAAAGCAAGTGCCCTTGTAAGCAGGAGAATCACAAGTCTTTATATGGAAGCTGTATGCAAACTATGGTGAGCCTCAATGGAGGCAACATTACTGCTCATACAATTTATGATTGTAATAGTTATAATAATGTTTGTAATTTCATATACTTTAATCTGTATTGCATTGCAAAGTATTTTGGTGGCAACTAATAAATCAGTTAGGACATACACACCCTTAGAGGATAGTCATAAGAAGCTTGTTATTATTTTTAACATCCTTAGTCTAGCTTCATCAAAGGATAAAAACCTATTCACACAAAATTGTTGCTCTCCCTTTAAGTGGGAGAGTGCAAATAACTCGTGTAATATGTATCAATGCTCAAATAGGAGATTAAAGACCTGACTCTCAAAGCAGCTCTCTGTTCCTAAAAGACCTCTAATTTCCTCTTCAAAAAGCTACCTACTTACATGTTTAAAACCAAAGGATATGTTACGATGCATAGTGTTTCATCTGTAATGTGAGTGAATTGACACACAAGTGGGTCATGGTGGTCAGTGCAATGGGACCTTCATTAATTTCCAGTGATCTGTCTTACACTTTTTGCCCAGCAGTTTTCTTGTTCAAACAAACATTAGATAAAAGCAAATCACATTTTGTTAGAAGATTTTTGTTTGGTAACAATGTAGCTGGAAATCTGCTTTGATTCCACATTGACCAGGACAAGGTTTTTTGTAGTTTATGTGGGTGTACTGCTTTGCATTGTATAACTACGGAAATATAATTATTGTAAGCTGATGTTTAAAAAGGAGGTTGATAAATACATTACCCTACTCTGCTCATTAAACCCTAATAAGGGAAGAAAAAGCTGAACATGGAAAAAACACTGCAAGAACTGATAATTGCATTGATGTTATCAAGTAACATTAAATTCAATACAAGTGTATTATACTAAAAAAAATTTTTTTTCTTAATTTCTGTACATCTCTTCTATCAGCATGCCCAGTAAGCACATAGAGACTATCAATTCAAAAGCAATGTTTTTTATTTTACTGTATAACCTAACAGATGGATGGGTTATAAAGATGATAATGCGTTTACTCTATAATATAACGGAAAATCATAACTTTCACACTCTCCATTCTTTTTCCTATGAATTCATCAAATAAGGATTTTTTACAGTTTCATTAAAAAAAAAATCTTCTTATAGCGTCTAAATCTTATAGCTTCTAACACTGTATTTTGTAATCTATCTCTCTCTCTCTCTTTCTGACTTGAGCCAGTATTGGAAATTATCAGTAACGCTTTTACGAGGATTAGTCAAAACTTATGGACACTATATAATTTATTTTGATAATTAAAACAAAAAAGAAAAAACATAATTTTTTTTACATATTCTCCTTGCTAGTCCGCACAGTGATTTAGTTGTTAGCACTGTCACCTTGCACCTCCAGGGTCCGGGTTAGATTCTGGCCAGGTTCGATTCCCACCTATGTGTGCATAGAGTTTGCATGTTCTCCCTGTGATTGGTGGGTTTCCTCCTTGTATCTCCAGTTTCCTCCCAAAGTCCAAAGACATGCAGAGTGTTGATAGTGCAGGCAGAAGTGTGCGAATGTGCACCGTCATGCAAGATAACGACATTTCTGGTTTAGACTTTATCTCTTCAATAATCTTCTCACTGTAACGAGCACTGTTGATTGTTGAACATTTTGACTGATCATTTTCCTATACTGGCGCTTGAGAATCACAGAAAACTCCAAGCATTAATTTTCCAGCTGAGGTTGACTTTTGAACTTTTTCAGTTGAGGAAGTTTCAATTCCATACTCTGCTGTTTACTCTCAGGATCGTACTGATGAATCCCTCCGTGAGTTGTTTTGGCACCAAGTACACACTCAGACAACAAAATGGATAACTATGCGCTAGTAACAAGTGGTACCTATATCCTTTATTGTTCGCACCGCCATTACAAATGCATTTTTGTAATGTCAGATGTAGCTCAGTGGTTATGGCATTGGACTACAGTTTGGAAAGTCCCAGGTTCAAACCCCATGAGCACCAAGTTGCCACTGTTGGGCCTTTTACTCTCAACTGCTCAGGTGTGTAATGAAATAAAAATGTAAGTTGCTCTGGATAAGGGTGTCTGCTGAATGCATAAATGTAGAAGACAATAGCATTGAACAGGAAGGGTTGATAAGACAGTGTGGCCAATGGACTCTTATTACTCTTTAATATATCATAAAAGAAATGATACATTAAAGGGTGTTATTTCCTTTTGAATGTAATGGTGTTTCAAATGAAAGTTTTTATTCTAAATCTACTTTTAGATTATTATTATTATTTTGGAATCATTTAATCCTTTTTGTAATCTAAAGGGCTTTTTTTTCTAAACTGTATGCTATAACATCTGTCTCTCTCTTATTTGTGTAATATTTGTAGGCTAACAAAGTGGCAGTGGTGCAGCAGCCTCATGGGATGCACCCACTTACATCACTTCTGCCATACAGCAATGAACACTTCAATCCCAGCCCTTCACATCTGACATCAGATATGAACCAAAAACCAGGTATGTACATGAGTTCTCATGTGTTGATGCAAGTTTATGCCTTACTGCCAAAACAGAGAAATTATTTTATGGTTTCCTTATAAATAATTTCCACCCATTGCAAAGTTCAGTGGGTTTTCAATTTTCCTTACTTACTCACTTCCTTATGTTGCTGACATTTTCTCAAAACTATCAAAGGAGAAATGCAGACAGCCACCTAACTTGACATTTGAAGGTTTATTGGTAAGCTTTTGATTATCAGCATAGTCAAATCATGGCCAGAGGACAGTAATGACTTTTGCTTGGTCACGGAAATTGTAAAAGAGCAGAGCACTGTATACACTGGTCCTTGAATAACCGAAAGCCTGCTTAAGGGTAGAAGTTAGGTAGTCATTCGATATGTACACATCGACACAGGCATTCTTAGCTATTAGAAACAATCTCTGTTCCATAGGCTACTCTAATTAATATGCAGAAACCTTGGAATAATATGCAGTACCGCCATGATCTTATAATCCCAAAAGAAATAAAAAGCAGAAGTAGAATTAGGTAATTGCTTCAGGCAAATATACAGTAGTTTCAGGGAAAAATTAAACTGTATCTAAGTTGTAATGCATTTTGATATTTGATGCCACAGAACAATTCCTTTAGAAAAATGTATATGTTTTGTATACCCAGGGCATATGTGATGTGTCAGATTTACTTAGGGAAACCAAGATTTCCAGAGACTTGTCTTAAACATAATAAAATAATAATGTAATGCTGCCGGTCTCCTGAAACTGACAATTGTTGAAGATTGGTTTTAGTTGTCCGAAATGAACTAAAAATTTTTTTTGCAAAAGACAGAAGTTTTACAATATTAAATTTTATTGAAAATTAAATCTGTACTGTAAAACACCTCTTTGTAGTAGTCTCCCATTCTTTAGAATCCTTTTAAACAAATCAAGTCAGATATAAAATGTCTTTACAACCCAGTTAAAATGGCAGATCTTTGTGAAGTAAAGCAAAATCAATTATAATAACATAAAAAGCATATAATCCTTTTGGGGAAAGGTTAATCAGCTTGGCTGTCTGAACTTATATGTTTTCTATTCTGTCTTGCAAAAGCACTGAAACTCAGAGTCCTTGGGTCAACCTATGTTTTTAGATTGTATTCGAAATCTGAATTTTGCAGACACCCTTGTCCAGAGCAACTTGCATTTTTAAGTAATTGCACATCTGAGCAGTTGAGGGTTAAGGGCCTTGCTCAAGGGCGCAACAGTGGAGACTTGGTGGTTGTGGGGTTTGAACCTCGGACCTTCCGAACCATAGTCCAATGTCTTAACCATTGAGCTACTTCTGGCCCCTGTTGATTTGGAGGTGTGCTTGTTTCATTGCCACCTAATCATGGTGCTTTAATCATAAGCTAAATTAAAAGCTAAAGAAAAGCAGTCTCATTTCATGATGCTGCCACCTTGGTGCTTCACATTTGGAATGGGGTTCTTTTGATATGTACTGTGTATTTCTACTAAAAATTAATAGTTAAAATCAATTGTTACACAGTATACTGGTAATAAAAAAGTACAGTGATACTATATTACATCAGCATTTTAAATAATAAATATTTTTGCTATGAATATGTTCATATACACTACTGTTCAAAAGTTTGGGGTCACTTGAAAATTTCTTTTTTTTTGTTTAGTGATTTATTTTCTACATTCTACAACAATACTGGGGATTTCAAAACTATAAAATAACACATAT
>JAQQZT010000011.1:16230168-16246419 GCA_030068275.1 Clarias platycephalus | reverse complement strand
ACGTTAATTGTAAGATGGCGGGCAAGTTGTTCGCGACGTAGAACGTGGGCGGACATTATGCAAATATGTTACGTAGTAACGTGGATCCGTAACAGAGTAAAAATACATTTGCTAACAACTCGTTTAGGCGAATGTGAGCCGACTCTTTTTTTTTAATAGACAAAAACTTCATTTATCGTGTACTGTCAGCGTCACAGATAGTTAAGATAGTTTATGTTCACATTACAGCTACATGACACACTGCATGAAAGATAATATTTGAAAAAGCATAATAGGACCTTTTTAATGTGCTCAAATCTTCTGGTTCTAGTGAAGACTCTCACTGCTGCATTCTGGACTATCAGAAGCTTGTTTATGCACCCAGCTGAACATCCAGACCAGCGATGTGACAGTGTCACTGAAGAAAAGACAGTAGGCAGAGCTGGAGATAGCAGAGGTTCACTTTGGGAATGACAAAGATGGATAGGATCAAGAATGAGTCCATCAGAGGGACAACCCGTGTTAGATGATTTTGAGATAAAGTTAGGGAGACCAGATTGAGGTAGTTTGTGCATGTTCAGATGAGCTGGTGTGTTAATATATTGGTAGAAAGATGCTGAGGTTGGAACTGCCAGGCAGAAGGTCTAGAGGAAGACCAAAGAGGAGATTTATGGATGCAATGAGAGAGAACATGAAGTTAGTTGGTGTGAGTGAAACAGATGCAGAAGGTTAGATGGAGGCACATGATTCGTTGTGGCAACCCCTCGAAAAGGAACAGCCGAAAGACAAATAAGAAGAATTATGTTGCCCAGAGAATAATGTAAAGGGAAAAAAGCAGTGGGCCTAAAACCGAACCCTGTGGAACACCCTACTTCACCTGAGAATATGCAGAATAATCACCATTTAAATCTACAAACTGATAGCGATCAGTCAAATAGGATCTGAGCCAGGAGAGGGCTGTTCCCTTAATTTACTACCTTTTCTAATCTGTCTCTTTGCTTGTGTTTGTAACCTCTTTGCAACCCTGCCCAATTTACTACTTTTAGATGTGCTGTCTCTGATGATGCCTAAACCCTGACTGATACAGTTTGAGTATGCTATTTTTATGTAGATATGAACATAGATCCTGGAAAAGCTACTATCATTTCCAGGATCTTAGAGATAAAGGGGAGGTATTATATTGGCATGTACGTAGTTGGACAGCTGACAGGGGTCAATGTCAGGTTTATTAAGTAGTGGTTTAATAACTACTAATTTAAAAGATTTTGGAACATACCCACTGCTGAGTGAAGAGTTAACTATTTGCAACTGGGGTTGCGTTATTGCTAGTACTATTTGCTTGAGAACATGAATCGGTATAGGATCTAATACAATGTGTGCTAAAACAATGTTCAGTATGAGCCTCATGTTCTTTATGATTAGTAGGTACTGTACTAGTCTTCAGCAGTGGTTCCCAAACATGAGGATCCTTGAGGATCTTCCTAATGTCTTCTCTGCTCCCAGCACACCTGGATTACGTAATCAGTTAATAACAGCATTTCTCTGAATAGACTTTGTGTGGTAGAGCAGAGAAAACACACAAATGTGCAGAGCAAGAGGGCCTCCAGGACCAGAGTTGGGGAAACACTGGTTTACAGTGTCCAGATGATATTATAAAGAAAGAGTCCTAGCATGTCCTAGCATTTTCCAGAATGCTTTATGTATAATGATCTCTAACATGGAGGTCTTAGATCATCTCTACAGTGGTGCGTTCTTGATGGTTGCTACATATTGTGTGCACAGTGTTGAACAAAGGTGTTTTTGTCGGAATGCATAGAGTTGTTGAATTTTGAACTTGGTGTGTGCCCACTTGCTCACATTATAGGTGAAGATGACGATGATATACAAGTCATAGACCCTTATTCATCTTATGGTGCTGACTTTGTTCTTGTTTTTTTTTGCGCCAGATGTTGTGCAAGTGGTTGAAAGCTACAATTAGTTGTTTACACCACTGTACTTTTTCAGTGTCATTAAGGAGAGCAGAGGTTTTGACCATTAGCCAAGGTTCTTGATCTTATGTCTGTTCTTGTTAAATAGTTTTCTCTGGCATGTCAATATTCACAATAAGATTATATTTCTTGAGTATTTGCAAATGCTTCTTGTTCTATGACGTGTACACTCTGGATGTGCTGATTAGATCAGTCTTGTGGGCAAAAATAATCTTGTTGCACTTGTGTTTTAGACTTCTCTCATGGCCAGCTTGGGCTATATATAGATAGTAAAGAGAACTGGGCTGAAGGAGCCTCCTTGTGGTGTGCCGATCTTGGTGCTGAGTGTCTAAGACAGAAAGTTCTGTATTCTTACTTGGAGTTTAGTAGGGCTTTTGTCATCCTCCAGTGTGATTGTTCTAAGCTCTTTGAGTAGTTTCTGTGGAGCTGTGGTGTCAAACATTCAACTCATGTCTAGACCTAGGATTTGAATCACTTCTAGTGCTGACTATCTATTTATGAGGTTTGGGAGGTTAACTTTTCTACAACACGTCAGAGCACGGTGAAAAAAAGGATTTTGTACAGCATGTTGAGGACAATTGATCTGAGGTGGCTCACTGCTACAGGGGCTGTTCCATGTTTGTGTAGAACTATCAGAGTGTTTTTGCTAAGTTCTAGTTCTTCGTCATTCTCAAACATATTGTTGAGGATGTTTGCAATCTACTGATGTATAATTGGGATGCTGGGCCACTGACACTGCTGTTATTTAGTTTTTTTCACTGCTATTTCTAACTGGTGGTGAATTTTGAGAGGTCCTTTTGGAATTGTTTCCTACTGTGACCGTGTCACATGCCCAAAGGGCAATTTTTGAGTTGAAGTCATCAGTGATTGCTTTCTCACTTCGCTCTTTTTGTTAGGTGTTGTAGACATTGATTGACATTTATTTGGTTGTATTTATTTGTGGCCATAATATCAATAATTTATTGTACACAGCCTAGTTCAAGAGTTGTCAGTGTCTCATCCAAGACACGCAGCTGCCTTTAACAAGAAATGTATCAAAATGGCTAAGCATGAGCAAAATCTAAAAATGGTGTTTGCAATCTTAGACTTATAGACATTAAGCAATCTTTATTAGTCTAGGTACTGGTAACAATAACTTGCATCTTTTGATTAAAGTAAAGAGATTTGCTCTGGCACTCTGTGGTGAGTAAAAAGTCAAAAAACAGAAAACCTTAGTCAAGTTGTCTCAACAAGATCTTTTATGTATAAGTAATTTTTAAGAAGCTACAATTTTCACTTACAGTATATTATTTACAGCATTAAAAACAATAAATGACCATAAAATGAATATAACAAATGAAATAAAAGTGATGAGGTCTGAATACCTTCTGAATATATTGTCTATTTCTCCTGTATAATAAGTTTTGGGATAAGTGAAATTGTGACATGTCCGATTATATTGAAATACCAGGGCCAACATTTATAATACCTTACATACAGTAATTAGAACCAGACTATTTATACTGACTGCTTGTTGATTCCGCTTTCATCTCATAATTGTAAATCTGTTTATTATTTTACAATAATTGTATTATTTTATAGAGAGAAAATAATTTTAAATAAAATAATTCTCAAACCATTTACTCTACCATCCTATTGTAAATGTAGACAATAATATAGAATAAACAGTTGGTTAAATTCTTAGTTCATGTTAAATCATGTTAAATTAATGTATGCCTTCATATGCAAACATGCAATAATAGTAATGTACAAAAATGTAAAAAAAAAAAAAAAAAATGCATACTGTATTTAAGCACTTACGGTTGTTTTTAATTCAAATTTTACCATGAGCGACCATATGTCTGGCATTAGATGTTTTATGTGATTTGTTTCGTCCTTTGCCTCTGTCTAAAGACATTAAATAAAATGTACCTAAATGCAGCTATTCTGTTAATCAATGTGGCAGCAGCATTATCCATGATATCATGCAGAAACAGGTCAAGAGTTTCATCTTCACTGTCATATAAACACAAAAATGTAATAAAAATAGGCCCATCACTAAGAATGCTCCTTCAGTTCTTCTCAACAATAACAGATGAAAATGTACAATTGTTTAATTGTATTAAACAATTAAGTAAACAACAAGTAAACAACAGGCCTACTTGCTCTGACAAATTGGTTAGATTTTTTTTACTGAGGCAGCCACCAAGTTCACCAGATCTCAACACTTGCTAGTCACTCACTCACTCATCATCTATACCGCTTTATCCTGTATTCAGAGTCGCGTGGGCATGGAACCTATCCCAGGAGACATAGGGCATGAGAGGAGGTACACCCTGGACAGGTGTCAATCCATCGCAGGGCTAACACACATACGCACACTCACACACTACAGGCAATTTGGGAATGCCAATTATGCCTAATCTGCCTAATCGCAGGGCTAACACACATATGCACACTCACACACTACAGGCAATTTGGGAATGGCAATTATGCCTAATCTGCCTAATCAGTCTGTGGGAGAAAATCAGAGTACCCAGAGGAAACCCACCAAGTGCGACGAGAACATGCAAACTCCATGCACACAAAGATGGGAATCAAACCTGGCCGAGAATCGAACCCAGACCCTGGAGGTGCAAGGCTAACCACTACACCACCACGGGCCAGTGGTGGCTCAGAGGGCTAAGGCACTGAGTTACTAATCGGAAGATCTGCGATTCGATCCCCAGCTCCACCAGGTTGCCACTGTTGGGCCCTTGAGCAGGGCCCTTAACTCTATCTGCTCCAGGGGCGCTGTATCATGGCTGACCCTGCGCTCTGACCCCAGTTACGCTGGGATATGCAAAGAAGGAATGTCACTGTGCTTGTAATGTATATGTGACAAATAAAGGCTTAACTTAACTTAACCGTGCCACCTACTTGCTAGTCAGTGCACTGTTATTAGAGAAAGCACCTTAAAACTGACATTAAGGAGGTCTTACGATCTCAGGTATATGAATTCACCAAAATTTTAATGAACTTTAGCATTTTAAGAAATCAGTGTAGTAAGGTTTTTCTTTTTGTTCCCTCTAACGACCACTTTGGGTCTCTGCAGAGTCATTGAACCTAGAAGCGCAATTTCTTTTGAGGCAGAGGACTTTTTCTTGGGCTGTGAAGAATACCTTACACATAATATTTTTACCTGGAATTTTTGACAATTACACGTAATACTATTAGGCATTAGCACAGTTCCATATTAGACAGGGCAGCACCAGATTAGTATGAGAGAGATGCAAACTTTGTCACAAGTTCATGGATAAATCTGGTCATGTCACACAACATCAGAATAGGTCAATATAAAGGATATTGTTTCATCCAATATCTCACAATTTAAAATATATTGATATATCTTAAATAATCAATTCCACCAAGCACTTTAAGAGAATGTGGAAATGAGATATGCATTTTTTCACTGTATTTCTCAAAAAAAGGACGACAACAACAGTTTATGGTTATATTCCTGATTCTAAGCTTTTTTCTCCATGTCTTTGTCTGTGTGTTTATGTGCATGCATGCATGCATGCATGCATGTCTTGCAAGGTCCGTCAGCTATATCACACTCACTTACTCTCCCTCTCACTCTGGTTATGAGAATCACTTTAAGCAAAAAACAGCCACAAATACAACATCCAACTCCAACTTCTACCACATACAGAAACTCCTAAACTGGACTCACCCATTGACTGTATTTTACATGCCTGGTTTGCACAGTGGAGAAGCTGATGGGCTACCCAGACAGTGGATATGATCAGGAAAGTGTCATATCTGAAGTTGGTGTAAAATTTCAAGCACATGTGGTCTTCTTTGAGTCAACTCGCTATCAAGCATGTTATTTACTAATAAAATCAAATGGCACACAAATAGACCATGAATGGCCACAGGCTTTCTGTATAAGATTCTGCCTGTTTTACTGCTTCCACCCCACTGGATCAAGCAATACCACTCAGAATTGCAATGTGGGAATTAATCTGGGAGTGGTGTGCTCCCCACCAATTGGACTTTATAAGTATGCTGTCCAGTGCCTAAAGACTTGCTTGACTTCACCCATTAGGCGGGCTTAAATATTTGTGAAAAACTATGAGATACTTCATTTCAGGGTTTGGCACCAGTGTGACACTAAGCAACACAAGAACAAAGACTCGGGTGGAGATGACTGTGGAACAGTTTTTGTCAGTGCTTCTGGATAGGGACAAAAAAGTAATTAGCATTAGCATTATTTAACTAAATAGTCTTACTGTTTGCTCAAACTAGTTTAGCCTTTATCTTCTAAACTATATTAACTTAACATTTCCACCAACAGGATTGCTGCTCAGTAGATGTTTTTGTTTTTCATATCATTTTGTCTGTAAGCTTTATAGACTGTTATGTGTCCTAGGAGATCCATAATTTCTGAAATAATTTACCACAGTCAAGTGAAGCTTGTGACCTGTATCTGCATGGTTTTATGCATTACTCTGGTGGCCCATAATTAACTGATTAGATAAATGCATACAAAAAAAACAGGAAATACTATTAATAAGGTTAATCAGTGAATATAGAAAATTACCAAAAAAAAAAAGCTTGGTCAGAAGGTCACCTGAACCTTACCTTACCTACCCCAACTCCCAATTACCTGCAGGCAAAGTCAGCCTGTCTATCCACTCTCCTCGTGTGGCTTCAGGCAGCCCTACTCTTCCAGTATCAGCAGCAACCCGTCCTATTCCAGGTATAGTATCAGCTGAAATCATCCTGAGTCTGAGGTTTCACCTAAAAGTGCCTGCTTGTGCAACTTCTGCCCAGCCTCGCTTGCATAAGCTTTTGCCATGTATGTGCCCTACATTGCTTTAAACAAATAATTGCCCAAAGACTATGCGGTCATGTGTATATAAATAAAGATATTTGTTGTTCAAACTGAGATACTTGCAAAACCTATTTAACAAGACCTAGACTAATAATGCGTTCAACCAAAGCTTGTAATTCAGAATTCAACTTAACCAGGATTCCTATCAAGAATTTGACAAATTCTTGTCAATTCCTACCCAGACAGCATACATATGCATTGCCAACATCAGCCTTAGAGTGCCACTTAAGCCTCAGAGCAGTAGATCAGACTCAGAGCGGCATGTCCAGCTCCTATTTCTGGTCAATGTTCACCCGAATCTAAAGTTACATTGGCAAAATGTAACACGGAGAGGATTTGGTAAGTGGCAATATGTTGCAAAAACATCTGCAACAAAATGCCTACCAGATGACATTTGGATGATGAATCAGAGCTTGAATCATGGAACTTAAAATAACTACTGACATCCAAAAGTAACTTCCTTTTCTCCCCCCTTTTACTTTCCTCTTCATCATTCACATGGTTCATCCTTATCAATCAGTCCAGCTTTCCCTTGTGACGCTTATATGGGTATAAGAAAATTTAATGTCGGACTGAATGGCATTAGAAAGAACTTCAGTTCTAAATGTTTCTAAATAGAAGTTAACCTAAGGAGAAGAGGTCAGCTTTTTAATGTTACTTCATGCTATAGCTTCCCAGTGGCAATGCTGAGACTGCAGCTTTCGCTGGCATTGCAGTAAAATTTTTCAGGGGACCCACAAGCTTTTGCGTACTTGCGTGAACCATGTTTCAGTCCATGTTCAGGGCTTTAGTGTTTGGTTGTCTGGATTTTATCTAGATCGATCTACTAGCCAGCAGTTATTTTTCTGAGAAAATTAATTTTATTAATTTTTATTAATTTTATTTTTTATTTTTTGTTCGTTTTTTTTTTTTTTTTTTACAGTCCTCCATATGGGATGACTAGCACAAGTTTTTTGTTTCATGAAGTGTTCATTGCTTTTTGCCATGAAGAGAATAATGTTTACCTCTGTTTACTCCTATTGTTTGTGTTTTTTCTTGAGCTGGAGTTCTTTTTTATGTCATTCAGTCTGACATTAAAGTTTTTTAAATTGAATCGTGTCCCGTCATTATACACACACAAAATTGGGATTAGGCAGCGATGCCTCAGGCCCCCAAGTTTCTGGGTTGCTGTTTGGAGGGTCGGGGTTTGATTCCTGCCACTGAACAAGGCAACAGGACTGACCAATGTACAGGATGATCTGCGAGGACAAGGTAAGAGAGGACTCTGAAGGGGTTATTTAAAACTACTCTTTTTCTCCAACAGTATTAGATTCGATTTGCCCAAACATCATCTGGAAAGAATTTCCCAATTAGCAAACACTCTCCATGGTACATCTTGTAACCTTATACAGTATAACCTTGGATTATGAGCATAATTCGTTCCGGAACTGTATTTTGGCTCGTATTCCAAAACACTTGTAAACCAAATTGAATTTACCCATAAGAAATAATGGAAACTCAAATTATTTGTTCCACAGCCCCAAAAAATAAATACATAAAAATAATTAACACAAAATATTAAGTAAAAATAAAACAAAATTAACCTGCACTTTACCTTAAAAAAAAAGTAAAAATAAATCCGGACATATGTTTTTCCGTTTCTGTGCGCAGGTGCTGTGTATGTGTGTGTGAATCTAAAGTAAGCGCCCCTCTCCCCCTTCTCGTCTTACACAGTTACACTTCCTCCACTCTTTTCACACACACGCGTGCACACAACGGAAACACTGTTTTATCTGAAAAATAAACAAGAAATCTCTCTAATGACACTTGATTGAGCGACACACTAACGGAATCACTGCAGTAAAGTAAAAATAAAACAAATTAAACTGCAAGTTACCTTTGAAAAAAATCGCGACAGAGCAGTGTTTCTGTGTAGAGCAGAGAGAAAGAGTGTGTGTGTGTCTGTGAAGGTGAAAGTAGGAGGGGTCTGTGTGTGTGTGTGTGTGTGTGTGTGACACAGACACATAGAGAGCAGGCTATATACAGATATACAGAGAGTGAAAATGGATCTTTAACCTCTCTAATTAGACTTGCTTTTGCTTTATTCATCACGCGCGCTGTACACACACGCATATAGACACAAAATAAAACATGTTTTACGTGCACACACGTGGTCACAGTATTATAGTAAAGAGTACATGCATGCACGGATGTTGATTATACCAGGAAGAGACGCGCACTAAGACCCAGCAGGGGAGACGATTATTACCCCCAATTCTGCAGCGCAAGAGAGAGAAAAAACATGTGAACATGTGACGCTCGGCGTGATACATGATACTCGATACCCGTAAACCAAGACTTGTTCGTTTTCCAAGTCAAAATGGATTAAAAATCTTTGCTCATCTTGCGGAACACTCACAAACCGCATTACTCGCAATTCAAGGTTTCACTGTATATGTGGAAAATGTTACTTGATAGTCATCTGCCAGACATACAGGTGCATCTCAATATTGAATAGGTTAATTGATTTCAGTTATTCAAGTGAAACTCTTATTACATAGATTTATTACACATAGATTGATATATGTTTTTATTTCTTTTAATTTTGATAATTATGGCCTACAGCTAAAGAAAACCAAAAATTCAGTATCTCAGAAAAATATAATATTATTTAAGACAAGTAAAAAAAAAGATTTTTAACACAGAAATGTTGGACTACTGAAAAGTATGAACATGTTCAGCACTCAATACTTGGTTAGGACTCCCTTTGCAGGAGACGTGGCATGGACGTCAGTCTGAAATCAGTCGCCACAACAGATCAAATGATCCACACAACAACTTGGTTTCTGTGTGGATCAGTTGATCTGTTGTGGCGACCCCTCAAGACTAGCAACATTATGTTGCATATAATACAGTATTTATTTTAGATCATGCAACATCCAGATATATTAGTTTGTTAAATCTAAAACTGACAATAGACTTTACTGGTAAATATACATAACTCATTAAGATTAGCTGGCTAGGTTGAAGCTAACAAATGATTTTCCGCACTTTTTAAAGTTTGAATGCACAGAGGTCAGAATGTATGTAATTGAGTTCAGTGCCACAAGTTTAATGAAACATTATTATAGGATAATGCAGTGGACATTGGACATTGCAGTCCAATATCCAATATTATTGTAAGACCATCACATACAAATACAATTTTATTAAATGTCTAGATTGCCAGTTGCTAAATTGCCATTTCCATGGGTTTATGTCTACTTGGACCTAAAGCAACATTACAGTTATTATAGTTTAGAGGAGCTCAACACCACAAGTTCAATATTTCAGATAATGATATTCAGATATAGAGCAATGAAGATGAAAAATCTATAATTAATTATGTGATTAATCTGCTTAGAAAAAAGGGAACTGTAAATGAAGAGTTATTAAATTACTGTAAGAAAATTGAAAGCTGGGTAAGGCTCTTGCTTTGTGTGTGGTCAGCTCCTTTTGTCATAAATTGGATGACTCTGTGTCCTCAATGTTTTACTTGATGAATGGTTTTAATCACAGCCTTGCAAGCTCTTGCAAACCATTGCTGTTGCTTTTCACATCAGCTCTGCCATCAAAGTATTGATTTGTAGGGACATTAAATTAAATATTAATTTTACTATATACTATTTATATAAATTTTATTTCATTGTGATTAGCATTGTTGCCTTGAACCTTCAGGGATGAGAGTTTGAATCTTGCCTCTGGTTTGCATGCCAGTGGAGTTTGCATGTTCTCCCTGTGCTTTGTGGGTTGCCTCCAGGTATTTTGGTTTCCTCCACAGCCCAAAGACATGCAGTACATGCTGACTGGTTATTCTAAATTGTATGTAGTGTGTGATTGTGTGTGTGAGTGTGTCACCCATCAGGGTGTATCTACAGTAGTCGTCTTGGACCTAAGTTCACTGGAATAGCCTACAGGTCTTGCGGCCCTACACAGGATAAAAGGTACAGACGATGGATGAATGAAAATGCTTATAACAAGTGACATTCTTGCAAAGTAGCTTTACAGAAATGCAGATCACAGATTCTTAATGTCCGAAGTGATTACTTTCCGAGATGACATGAAGAAGAAAACCTTTCCAGGTGATAAGTGGCATAGGGGGACTCATAGCTGAAAGGGATTGAAATCCTCAGATTCTCAGGACCCTCAGGAAGTACTAAGCTAAGTATCTAGTTCAAAGTATCATTGAAACAGAAAGGTAAGTATTGTGACCTATATTTGGTCTGCTCATAAAAGGTAAACAATACTTTCTGCTATTTGTTAACAAATGTATAACATGACCAAATGGTAATTCTAGATTATTGAGACACATTTTTTCTACCAGATGTTGTGACCAGAAAAAGTCAAATCTGAAGACTCTTTTTAAGAAGTTTTTTATACTTACTTTGATAAGGATCTGAGGAGGTAAGGATGTAATCATCATTTATTATCAAAAGGCATAATAATTGTTAAAACAAACAAACTCTATGATGAAACTAGGCTTTAGTGCTAACCACCTGCAGGTGGCAGTAACCACCTGCAATAGCCACCTGCCTAATATTGTATAGGGCCCCTTCAAGGCATGGTCTCTTTAAGACCTGGGCTGTAGTATTTGCAGTATTTGGCTTCAAGATATTAGCAGCAGATCCTTTAAATCATGTAAATTGTTATTTCTGGCCTGCTGAAACTCCTATTTCTCAACCCATTTCCACACATTTCTGTAGTGTTGCATGACACATTTTTTTTTTTCTGACATTAGGAAACACCATTATTAAAAAAGGTGTGCACTTAGTTTGCAGCAATGTCAAAATATCACCTACATTAATGCCAGGACCCAAGGTTTCCCAGCAGAAAATATTGGCCAAGCATCGTACTACCTCCACCAGTTTGCCTTCTTCTCTAAGTGCATCCTGGTCCCATCTCTCTGTGTTTTACGGTCACAGCCAGCCGCCCCTAAACAGCCCTGTTTCAGGACGGCCACAGGCGAGTCAAACGTGA
This sequence comes from Clarias platycephalus, assembly GCA_030068275.1. Taxonomy (NCBI): domain Eukaryota; kingdom Metazoa; phylum Chordata; class Actinopteri; order Siluriformes; family Clariidae; genus Clarias; species Clarias platycephalus. The sequence goes on along the minus strand of JAQQZT010000011.1, from coordinate 16,234,599 downwards.
CCATTCGACGGTTGGGCGACTTCCTGACTGGGAACGGAGGCCTTGCGTCAAGGCAGCGGCCTTGTACCTTTTGGCAGAAGCTAAAAACACCGTGGAAGCTCATATGCTCCTTCAGCAGCTGTCTGCTCACCTTTAACCCTTGTATTGTCTTTATTTTTGGGACCCTCTGGTGTCATTCATGTCAAACTGACCCGGGACATATTTGGGGATTTAAACACAAATTCTGAGATAACATTTAATTTCATAAACCAATAAAATATAGTGTCTTTACCTCAATTTTAAACAACAGAGAGAACACATATGTTCAACAGTTGCAAAAAAAACAATTAAAAATGGATGTGTGATTCGTTATTTTTTCATAAGGATGTAATTAAAGTTAAAAATCCACTATACTAATCAAGACTTGGGTGTCATAAATTATGCTTATCTTAGAAAAAATTAAGTCACCAGCCACACTGTGGCTAGAGAAGATAGAGTCCTGGGCACATGTCTCCTTTGGATGTATCGTGTCACCAGTGCCTTTCCTAGCTCCTCAAGTCGTCTTCTTTGGAGCTTCCTTTGGTTCCAGTCTGGGTTGATTGCCACCCAGCTTGTAAATGCATTATAGGTTGAGACAAGATCACGAATAGCCACTCATAGCCATTCATTGACAGCTGTAGCAGGTCAGCAGCTTATCAAACTGACTCGAAGACCATATGAAGGATGCAAATGCAAGTATAGTACCGTGTGTTTTCAATTACTTTTTTTGTTTGTACATGTTTATCACAAAAAAATAAGCTAAGGACATTGAGTTTCAGTTTCAGTTCTTGATTGCTTCCTGTAGTCCATGACCAGTTATTTTGTTGTCCCAACATTGAGGGAGAGGTTGTTGTTGTTGTCATATTACCACTGTGAGTGCTCTGACCTTTTCCCTGTATGCTTTCTTACAGTTATTTGAGATCAGGCCTATGGTCAAGAAACTTTATGAAGAAACATGGAAGAAATCAACACTATTTTAGTCAGGGAACTCTATTAAAAATGCTTTTTCTTTAAATGATTAAAAGCTGCCCTTGGTAGAGCTGCAGTTGTATGACTTCTTTAGTGGATTCAGTGAGCCTGTTTTGAACTGCACATCTAATAAAAAGGAGGCTACAAGCTTGACAGTGCCAGTCTCGGTTGTTTTATGTTAATAGGAGGTGATAACAGAATTCTTATAGCCCTCTATCCTTGGTTGTCCTCTCCACACCAAGCCAGAATTCTTTCGGTGTCTGATCTGTAGACTCCGGCCTCATTGTGGAATGTCATCAATATGAACTGTTGCTCTTAACGAAGCTGAAATCAGAAGGTGTGGCTGTGTTAATTTGATCTATCACCCAATCATACTAACCACTTTTGTGTTGGAAGTAGTTTTGAAAGAATTCTTTAAGCGGAAAAGATGTGCTCATTAAGACATGGAATTACTGTGATGGAATCACAATTCTCCTGGCCAACTCCAACTTTTAAATGAAAAAGTTGAGTCTGTCTGCAAAGTGAGAAGAATCCTTGTATAAGCCTTGGATTTGAGAATTTAGTACTTAATTCAGTCTTTCAGATATATTACAGAGACAAGCAAGTTTAATAAGCAATGTTCAATTCCAAAAGTGACTCAACTTTGTTCATGACATCACCCTACTAAATAAATAATCTTTGTCTGTGAGCTCAGAGATTTGAAACAACACTTTACCCTGAAAGAGCTATTCTGCATTGCTGTTAAATAGTAGAGCATCATGTTAAGCTCCTGTTCCCTTACAAAGGTCAGAGAGAACCCAATAGTCTTGTTTTGATGAAAGTGACTATATTAATGACACACTTTAAAACCATGTGAAATTTGCATGAATGGTTCAAATGTTTTAAAGAAAGCCATACATCTGTGAATGACGATCCCAAGGTGGCTCAGAGCCCATTGCAGGCATTCCTGTGAACATTCAGCAAGTGGAACGCCTGATCCGTGAAAATTTATGGATATCTTGTCAACAGCTTGCAGAAGAGATGCAACTTTCTGTTGGAACACACCACTCGAATGTTGCAGGAACTTGATGCACTGTCATACAAGAACCCTTTCCAGTCCTTACCTAGGCTCAAGCAATTTCAACATGTTTGGGCATCAATTGAGTTCTTTCTTAACATGATTGTTAGTGATCTAAGATGGCACTGTGGTAACAGCATGTGGCAGCCACTCCAGTTTCAAAATTATGCTAGCCCAACTTATTTCTTTTGTTCTATTGGTACATGGATATTGGGGCAACTAATGTTAATGTCCACCACTGCTAGAGACACATTACAGAAATAACACCAAAAAAAAAAAACATCTGCTGGAGAAGCTATGCAATTTTGGCTTAGTGTAGTGCCCAGGTCTTAAGACATTGGCATCCTCTGATACTGGTGGCCAGGGGAGGGGGAGTGTGGCAAATGGGTGAGGGAGGGTCCATGCCACGCTAAAAGCAAAACCCAGCCAGCTGATTCTCCCATCCATCCTGATCTCAAATAAACTAGACTATATCCGACTACAGTGAATTACTACTGAGACTGCTGAATGTTTATTTTCACAGAGACATATCTTAGGAGCAGTTCTGGATACTGAGCTAGGCAAACAGGTAAACCCACTGGATCTTGTTTTCACAAACATTCCAGTGCATACAGGGCAAACACCCCAGCTATTCTGACCAAATCTATGTTATACTAATTATACTATACTAAGGGGAAAACTTTCCAAAGCCATCAGAAAGGGCAAAGTGAGCACATAACCATAGAATACACAACCACTTCTAAAATAGAAGCAACACAAAATAGAAGTGTGTGGCAGGGCATTCAGGGCATCGACAACTACAGGACAATAACATCTCCCTATGACATCCCTTTCAAATGCACTGAACAAGTTCAGTTGTATGGAAGACCCCCCCCCCCCCCTCTAGAAAAGACTAGAGTCAACCTAGAGAAAAGCTGCTGGACCAGACAACGTTCCTGGCAGCATGCTCAGAGAACCAATCTGTAGATCTTCTCACTGACAGCACCATTGTACCCATATGCCTTAGGCCATTACAATCATCCCTGAACCCAAGCCTTCTTGTAATGCTTGATGGCCTGTCTCACACATCAATTGTATCTCACCCCATCATTAAAGACGAGTCAACCTCAATCCCAGATTCTGCCTCCATTCTTTTTATATACATAATGTTGAGGAGCAAGGATGGCATTTCTTCCTCTATCTCTCCTGCCAAATCAAAGACTTTAGCGCTGCCTAGAACCACAGTGAAGTTTATGATTAAGAACTGGAAGGTATTTGGTACAACATAGACCCTCCCTGAATCAGGATGTTGCTCCAAACTGGATGAAAGAGCTGGGAGGAAACTGGTCAGAGGTCACTGAGACAAAGAGTGGTCAGTGTGCATGTGACAACACTATCACAAAAAGCCACACCTCAAGAAAGGCTACATGCAGTCATGATTGTGTTTGCAAAAATGCAGGTGGTCAGATGAGATTAAAATTTAATTATTTGGCCACAACACCATATGGTTGGCAGAAATCCAGTATAGCCCCATTCCTACAGTAAAGCATGGAGAGGGTCATATCATGTTATGGGTGTGTTTCTCTGCAGCAGGGGCTGGAGCACTTGTCAGGATAGAAGGAAATGGATGGAGTACTGAGAATACTGCATTACGAAAATCTGCTGCCCTCTGCCAGAAAGTTGTCAGTGGGAAAACTGTTTACCTTCCAACATGACGATGGCCCAAAGCACACAGCAAAACTGACAACACAATAGTTAGGAGGGGGTGATCCTTTTTCCAATCAACGTTTCAAATCAGTATTTACACATGTGGACAAAATACTTTGGTCAATGAAAGAAAAAACTCAGAATGGTCACGGAAATAACTTTTGTCTGACAAAAGTAATAATAAATAAAAATTCTATGAATATTAACCAATGAAAGTCCGACATTGCTTTTCAACCATGCTTCAACGGAATTATTTAAAAAAATAAACTCATGGAACAGACCTAGACAAAAATGATGGTCCCCCTAACTTAATAGTTTGTTGCACAAACATTTGAGGCAATTACTGCAATCAAACGATTCCTGTCAATGAGACTTCTGCACCTCTCAGTAGGTATTTTGGCCCACTCCTCATGAGCAAACTGCTCTAGTTGTTTCCGGTTTGAAGGGCGCCTTTTCCAGATGGCACGTTTCAGCTCCTTCCAAAGATGCTCAATAGGATTGAGATCAGGGCTCATAGAAATCCACTTTAGAATAGTCCAATGTTTTCCTCTTAGCCATTCTTGGGTGTTTTTAGCTGTATGTTTTGGGTCATTGTCCTATTGCAAGACCCATGACCTGCGACTAAGACCAAGCTTTCTGACACTGGCCAGCACATTTCTCTCTACAATCCCTTGATAGTCTTGAGATTTCATTGTACCCTG
>JAQQZT010000011.1:16218948-16230068 GCA_030068275.1 Clarias platycephalus | reverse complement strand
ATGGTTGAAAAGCAATGTCTGACTTTCATTGGTTAACATTCATAGAATTTTTATTTATTATTACTTTTGTCAGATTACTGTGACCATTGTGAGTTTTTCTTTCATTGACCGAAAGAAACAATTTTGTCCATGTGTTTATATTAATAATATTATTTTTAAAAAAATTCATATACAATGCTTCCCTTATATAATCTCCTTTAAATTATATAATTAAATATAATACTAATATAATTTTAATTTCCTATAATTTTCTTTAGATTTTGTAAAGCTGCTTTGTGACAATGACCATTTTTAAACGTACTATAGAAATAAAATTGAATTGAAATCAATTCCATCATGCGGTAGTGCCAGCAATCAGAAGTAGTGTATGTAGTTCTGTGATTAGGTTTGTGGCAGTTTTGTAACACTGGACAAAGTTGAGCAAGTGCGCAGGCCTCTAGAGTCGAGCGCACACAGAAAAAGGCTGCTGTGCGCACACGCTGATGTTCAGCGCAGGGGAATCGAGCTGTTGAGCATGCAGGGGAGACACCTCACAGGAATAAAGTGCCCTCAAAATGTCAAAACTGTACACTCAGGAATGTGGCATGAATATAACACCATACATTTCAAGAAGTGACTATCTTTATGGTCAATTTGAATCATCCCCACACCACACGCATCCCAAGCAGACCACACAAGGCCTCTATGCGATGAGGTCTTCAACTAGAAGCGGGGCACCAGGATGAGTCAGCCAGGTCTGGTGGGCAGAGGGGGTCTGGCTCACTGGCAGTGCCATGTGTAGCTCGACAGAGAGAGACAGAAAAAGAAAGAGAAGAGTTAGGTATGGTCACAGTCACATAATGTATAAGGTGAATGTATTCTTAGTGAAGAAGGCAAGCATAGATAACTAAAACTAAATAACTAAAAGAGATAGCCAGAAGGAAACAAAGACATGAGGGCTTCCTTGGAAGTCAAGCAATCAGTCACTCTACCGTCAACAAACCTGAGTGATTAAAAGGAGTGGGGGAAGACAATATCCAAACATACCAGTTTGTAGCGCAGCCACATTGGATTACCGTTTTTCTGGATTAATCCTTGCTGGACACTTTCACTACCCTCTTGCTGCGCTTTCCTGCTCCTGGATCATTTCCTTACTGTCGGTCAGACCGATGCATCTCTCCCAACACACATACACACACGCTCCTTGCAATAATCCGGACTTTGGATATTTACTTCATCCACACAATCTTATTTGTATACATTTTGTAAATATTGTTTTTGGTGCACCTTTGTTTGTTTATTTATCACTTAATACACTTTGGATTTTGTTTTGAGCTGTTGTGGTGCGTCTTTCCTTGTTCCGCTAGGCCTACACAATACCAGAAGATAGATTCTCGATTCTGTATTAGTGTAACTAGGTTTACTATCAAAGCCAAGCGTTACATATTGGTGGCCCGAATGTACGGGGAATCTGTTGTTTTGGGTTTTTTTCCGACTTTGCAGAGCAAGATGAAGGCTACAATCGCTAATTATAACCATAACAATAACGCTAATGGCGCCGTGAAGGCTGACTCTGTTGTTACCAGTAATGTACCGGATAATGATGTAGATGTTACCGTAGATACATTTGTGACTCGCCGTAACCCTACAGCAGAGATAACTTCACTGATTAGTTCAGTGTATATATCAGATAGACCTTCTGATGATGATGATGATGATGTTATTGTTGGTCATATGACTAATGTGGATGTTGTACAAACACTGCAGGCTAAGCTTAATCAATGTAAGGTGGATGTATTGGCTTTTTCTGAAGAAAAAAATGGGCACTTTAGTGCAGGATTTTAGAGAATCTATTAACAGCACTATTAACAGGAAAGCAGGCAATGGATGCTAGCTTAGCAGAGCTGGAGCGCTACTGCCAGGAGGCTCTAGAGAAACTGGAGAGGGCTGTAACTGACTGTTTTTTGAGGCGAGACGTTATATGGGAGAAGCAGATGAAGAAGCTGCGTCTCACTTTCACACCCTCCATCCACTGGTTACACTGGTTACTGCCTACACCACTGCATCATCACACTCTCCTGCTCTACATTCACCCAGTACACCAATCGCTGCGGCTATGGTAAAGGTACAGTATAAATGAAGTCATGTAACCGATGACATTCCTCCTTGTGTCCCAGCTCCTTCATCTACTCAGCTTACCTCTTCAGTTTCTCCAACTACTTCTTCTTTTTATGCTAGACCGCCCATCCGCCTGGAGTTTCTCTCCTTCAATGACGCCTCTGATACAGCGGACGTGCTTAACTTCATAGAGCAATGTGAAAACTATCTGGAGATCAGGCCACTGCCCACCCCCGAGCTGATAGGAACCCTCAGCACAGTGCTACGAGTACCCGCTATGAGCTGGTGAAAGGCAAAAAAAGGCAAGATAAAGGATTGGGAGTCTTTTAAACAGGCATTCATGGCTGCCTTTTTACCCAATGACTACTTGACTGAAGTGGAGGACAAGTTAAGGTCTCTGGTGCAACAACCGGACAAACGCCTGAGGGACTTCGCCTATGACTACCTGTCTGAAATGGAAGCCTGATATCTCGGAGAAAAAGCTGCTGAGTCGAATTCTGAGCAATATCAACTCCAGAGTGGCAGGTTGTATGAGAGGAACAGTCCACACCGTGGAACAGCTGGTGAAGGTGGGCTCACAGGTGGAAAAAGACTGTATGGGAGCTAAAGATTACTGGCAGAAAGTGGGAAGTCAGCACAGCAAGGAGAAGAACAGGAAAGCGGCTACAGAACGACCTCCATCGAAACACCTAGCTGGACTTTCCATTGCTCAGCCCCATGCAGCACCTTCGCTTCTCCTGGTTCCAGTTTCAGTGCAAGGGAACGAGGTGAATGCAGTGATTGATACTGGGAGCACTTACACTCTCATGCAGGAGACCCTATGGAGGCAGCTGGATGATCAGGCTACCGTGGACACCGCTCTATCGCCCCAGAGGTTCATCATGGCAGACGGAAAGATCCACCAGGGCAAGACACAAAGAAGCATTCACTACAAGTGCCACAACACAGCTTGTAAGTTGAACACGTACGTCATGAGCGACTCTCACCTGGCTTTCCCTCTGATAGCAGGGTTGGACTTCTTAAGAGCCACGGAAGCAGTCTTGGAGGTCGCTCAGGGAAGCTATGGCTGGAGGACAGCAGGGGACTTCATACACCATCCATTCCTGCCTCTCCAAGTCAACTTCAACCCCTTGGAGAAAGCGGCCGGCTACCTCACTCTCCCACCACCTACCTTGCAGTTATACTACGCATTGCCTCTAGAGTCTGCTCTCCCACAAATCACCTCACCGTGTTCCACTGACCCAACCAGTTACCTGGGTGAGCTAGTGAAGGCCCAACAGGAAGACGGGACAATAACTCAGCTGTGCACAGGAGAGCACCTGAAGGAGGCGCAGAACCCTCGGATCGCCTTTGAACGGCACCATGGGTCGTTATACCACAGGGTTAAGTAAAGCGGGGAGAGAAATTCCAACTGGTGGTACCTCAATCTTTAACCCAGATGTTCTTGCGACACTACCATAACCATCGTATGGGCGGCCACCGTGGGGGGGCTGAACATGCTTTTGAGCCTCCTAGACATCGCCTGGTGGCCCACCGTGCGCAAGGATGTCTGGCGTTATATCAAGACGTGTGAGGTATGTCGGAGGTTTAAGACGGAGGCCAAAGGAAATCAGGGAAGGCGGAGCAACAGAATACCCACTCAGCATAAAACTGTATTACAAATCATCGCGGAGGAGGGGAATCACAAAGACGAAACGCGGAGAGACAAACACGCCAGGTTCGACAATACCCTGCGGAAAGAAGCTCACTTTCGACCGGGCAAACTGGTTTGGCCAAAGCCACACCAACACTCCTCTGTCCAGCAAAACTGTTCTGCTAAGTTAGAGCCCAAGTGGGAGGGTCCAGCTGAAATTAAAAATATTAAAGGCCCAATAAATCACACCGTGTTTTGGGATAACCCACAAAAAACCAAGGTATTCAATGTGGTGAATTTAAAGCGCCAGGGGGAAAAACGACATACGCTCATAAAAGAGAAGCAGCTGTGCCCCATAATAGGTTGTGGACCCGGATGGTACTCTTGCAAGAAAACGTGACAATCGACAATGGATTACTTTTTTTCTGGATTAATCCTTGCCAGACACTTTCACTACCTTCTTGCTCCGTTTTCGTGCTTCCTGACTGAACATCACATACTGGTGAGACCAAGTCATCTCTCCCAGCCACATTTTCATACACTCAATAACAATCCGGACATATTTGTATATATTTTGTAAATATAGATTTTTGGTGCACCTTTGTTTTTTTTTGTACTTGCACTTAATACACTTTGGGTTTTGTTTTGAACTGTTGTGGTACGTCTTTCCTTGTTCCGCTAGGCCTACACAACACCGGAAGTTAGATTCTCGATCCTGTATTAGTGTAACTAGGTTGACTATCAAAGCCGAGCGTTACAAGTTATATAATATTTATGTGGGGGTCTTATTGCTAGTTAATTTAGCTACAATATTAAATAAGAATCCAGAAACCAGAAATAATGCTGCTCTTGTGGTCACTCCTCTACTGTACAATCTGGGTGCACTCATGCTACTATCTTCTCCATTAGGGTGTTAACTAGTAAGCACCTATCACAAATAAATTTGTTACTAACAATGGAGGAAGAATGACTAAAAATTCTGCACTCCACACACTAAATGAGCTGAATTTTGGCTTTGATACTGTAAGTGTTTAATGTACCTTACTCAGGGTTTTGTTGCTAGTAGTTACTCCAGAGAGATGTGGCATGGATGGATTCCACTTGCAGTTTTTAGACAGAAAAATGCATTCTTTAAAAAACAGAAAAGCGAAAGAATTACTAAAGTGGAAGATGCACTGAAACAATATTAAATCATAAAACTGTCAGTAAAATCACTGTTGATCTCCAATTAATCAGAAATAGTAATATTAGAATCGACTTGTTTGCTTATGTGTGGTATTAGGCATGAAATGGTTTTATACTTGATTTGTTACCATATTCACAAGATGGTTTATAACATAATTTGATTGATACAATGCTTAAGTAATGTGAAGAAACTATAGACTAATTAAGATTAAAATTATCTTATAATTATCAATAAAAATTTTGGAATGTGAGTGGTGCAACTGGGAGAGAAAAAGAGAATCATTTAGCTGAAGGATTGTGAAATCTTCATACATCTACAAGACCAATCTGTGACATTTAAAAAAACTTTAGACATGGCAGATTGGGACACGGTATGAGTGTTAAAGCAAGTAAAACTGGATCAAATGCTGCACTGCATACGACTGAATATAGAAATCACAAATGTTCACAGATATGAAACACATTACAGAAACATACAATGGATCAAGGGCAGACCTGTGAATCATAAAATAGCGCCTCTTTAAATTTTTTGAGTGTATTAATAAAATGTAGCCCAGGCTGCAGCTCACTACGGCTCATGTTACTCCGGCACACACATAAGCCACAATCCTACCATAAAACTCCTCAAAGCTCATCACACTTCATAAATTTGCAGTGATACATAGTAAAAATCATGAAAAAATTTTACAATGGTAGAAGTGGTGCAACTCTTAGGGCACTCAGGAATTCCATCTTCCAAATTTTTACACTTATTCTCCAGTTGAACAAAACTAACAGTTAGAATTTGAAATTGATTTTATCATGACAGTCAGAGAGCGAATGTTCTATTTCCCCATGATACCTTTTAATGCAGAGAATCCAGCATAGATTGTGGCTTGACTGGTGTAACTGTTTGCCAGTTGTGTCTTTATAGCCTGTAATTCTAGTTTGTTTAACTAAGACATCTTCACCTGGAATGTGCAATAGTACAATGGAACCTTGGATTGCGAGTAACGCAGTTTGCGACCGTTTCGCAAGACGAGCAAATATTTTTATAAACGATAAACTACATCAGTAGCAATATTCGATAAACGAGTGAGTCTTGATATACGAGTACTGAGTATCATGTGGCACGCATGCGCTTCTTGTTTTGATGCCGAGTGTCACGTGATCACAACTGAGCCAATGGTTATTGTCTGTGGAATTGTGGGTAATGGTCTCCATCATCTGTGCGCATGTTTATTATAACACAGTGATCGCGTATGTGTGCGTAAAGCATATTTTATTTTTTGTGTGTTTGTGTGTGACACACGTGTAATGGTGTTTGACTGGTGTACTAAACATCCCACCTGGAGAGGGGTGGGATCAGCAGGTGGTGGCAGCCCACATAAAGATGTATATTACATCACCTGTACATTAGGACTCAATTTTAAATTCCAATGTTTAAGATCATGTTAAGACCTTCAAAAAGCCCTGGTTATTGATGTCACTCAGTGTGGGCTGTGTTTGGTGGTGGTGCTTGGGCCAGTCATCGTTTGTGTAGGATGTGTAGTGTGTGTGTAGAATGTGTAGTGTGTGTTTCTGTGTGTAGGATGTGTGTGTGTGTGTGTGTAGTATATGTGTGTATTCATTGTGTGTGTGTGTAGTATGTGTGTGTATTCATTGTGTGTGTGTGTAGTATGTGTGTGTATTCATTGTGTGTGTGTGTGTGTGTGTGTGTGTGTAGGATGTTGTTGTTGGTCTTTCGGCTGCTCCCGGAAAGGGGTCGCCACAGCGGAATATCCAGTCCGCACAAAAATTTGGCACAGGTTTTATGCCGGATGCCCTTCCTGATGCAACCCTCCCATTTTATCCGGGCTTGGGACCGGCACTGCATCCAGTGGTTGGGGTTTGGGCACTGGCTGGGAATCGAAACCCGGGCCTTCCGCATGGCAGGCGAAAAACCTACCACTGAGTGTAGGATGTGTGTATTTAATAGTGCTGATGTCAAATGACCCAAAATATCTGACTTTGTGTTATGCTGAGCCCATGACATGCATAGTGAGAATTGTTCAGCTCAATGAGATCTACAGTAGAATGTACTGAATTTGACATGTTGACATGTATACGCTACAAAATCTCCTGTGAAGGTGTCCTGGAAAATGTTTTCATGTCCTGGAAAATGTTTTGTATTGAACTGCTGCCATGAAATTTTGATTGGATAATTGCATAAATGAACAGGTCCTTGAATGTTATATGCTGGAAATAAAATTTTCATACAGTTGTGTTGCATTACACAAATGTTTTCGTTAATTTGCAGTCAATTAAAAATATTATTTTTAAAGTTTTTTTTCAAGCATCAAAAGAGAGTGTGGAGTCTTTCTGCATGCTTAGTGCTAATTTGTATGCTTTACCGCATGCTCGGGTCACTGTGGTCCTTTGATTTAAGTAGCTTGTATTAGACATTGTTATTTTAAAACAAGCATTTTAAAACACCTTTAGGTGACACACTTAAAAATATTTACATTTGCTGATAGTTGTGTCTTATACCTCTACTCACAACTGTATGTATAAGAGGGCTTCATGTAGGTTACTGCCCATCTGCTGACTGCAGCCGACAGCCATATTTTTTGTTATTGCATTTAAATTACTTGTTTGATTTATTTAGTAGCATTTTGATATAGGTTCCACGTTTGCACATTTGTGATCAAGGAATTAACTCTGGTCTCCCTGTGTGTTTTTGAAGGTTCTCTCACTCCCTTATTATGGGGCCATCTGGAATGCACCCTACAGGAATCCCACACCCTGCTATAGTGCCCTCTTCAGGCAGGCAAGAGCATGACCAGTTTGACATGTATGTGTAAGAAAAAAAATCTTAAATTTGCCTCTAGCTCTTAAGTAGGTGAAGTAGCCTACAACATTTGTTTTCTTTTTACTGTGTGATCCCTGAGTCTATGGTTGACAAATGAGTTTGTTTAAATTACCACTTTAATTAAATTAATTTACATTCACTTTTATTGGTGCAGTGCTTTAAACAGTGATTATTGTCACAAAGTATGTTTACAGAATAAAAAATAAAAATATATATATAACTTGTAATATAACTAGCAATAACTTGTTCCTGATGAGCAAGCTGGTTATGAAGGTGGCAAGGGAAAACTTCCTGGGATGCCAAGAGGAAGAAAGCTTGAGAGAAACCAGACTCAACAAGAAACTCATCATCATTTGTGTGATATCAGAAGGATATAGCAAGGATTGATTTGTGGTCATACTGTGTGCTATGAGGCTAAAAGTTCAGTATATGAAGTAAATTTTTGTTGTTGGAGACCCGGGGGCAAAACTGGTGAATTTCAGTCCTAAACTATTGAGCGACTGTAGTTACAAGCCATCAGTAAAAAACTGCCTGCATCAGGCAAGTCCAAGACCATCTTTTTGGTTAAATGGAATTGTTCCTAGTCACTACACCACAAGCAGACCACACATAGCCACCCTAAGACCTCCATGCGATAAGAAATCCAACCAGAGTTCAAAGCAGGGCTCCAGGATGTGCCAGACAGGTCCGGAGGGCACAAGGGGTCAGGATCTCTGGCAACTCAGGAGCAAAGAGAGAGAGAGAGAGTTAGCTATACTCACAGTTTCATAACGGATAAGGCCAATGAATTTTTTTGTAAGCTAGACAATCTGTCATTTCACTTTACTCAACAAATCTGTTGAAATCAATTGTAGTGGGGAAAGATACTCAACGTTCATGAGTCCCCCAAATCTGTGCCTTTGCCTATGACAAATTTACTCACAATGGCTTGGGTAAATAAATAAGTTTTCTACCTAGACTTGATCACTGAAACTGTGTCTGAGTCCCAAACATTAATTGGAAGACTATTCCATACCTTTGGTGCTTTTTAAGAAAAATCTATTGACCCTGATGTAGTTTATCATTATACAAGGTACCAACAAGCAGCCTTTACCCTTTAATCGTAGTAGGCATGGCAGAGCATGAAACACTAGCAGTTCAGTCAGGTATCATCCTGTGAGACCATTTAGTGCTTTTTATGTCAGTAGTAGTATTTGAAAATCGATGTGAAATTTCACAGCCAATGCATTAATAAGCATCCATTATCTAATGTCCTTCTCGCATTCCTCAACTTTTTAAGCTGATGTCTCTCATCTGACTGAGACATATAACTGTGTGTCATCAGCATAACAGTGAAAACTAATACCATGCTTACAAATTATGTTTCCCAGAGGATGCATCAGAGAGAAAACACAAAACTCTTTAGTACACATAGAATATTCACCGTTTACATCTACAAAATGTCACATAGGACCTGAGCCAGGAGAGGATTGTTCTCTTAACTCCTACAATATTTTCTGATATGTTAAGGAGAATGATATATCATTATATATGGTGTCAAAAACTGCACTAAGGTCAGGCAATACACAACCCTGATCAGAGACATTACTTTCAATCATTGAGCTACTTTGTCTCCTGGTGTTAGGATTTTATTTTTACCTGTGATTTTGCCCATGAGGTGATTCAAAGGCTTCTAGCTAACGATAGGTTATAACATTAAAATATGTGATATTCTTTGAGATTCCATACATTTTTGAGCTTCCTTTCACTATGGTAGTTATCAAGTTATTATTATTATTATTATGCAGTTTTTAAAAGAAATCATGCTCTACATCACTCTTACATATAAGAAATATACAGTAAAACAATGAATGCACTTTTAAAGAAAGTGCAGAAGAGATTTTTATGTGTTCATAACTGGTTAACATTGTTATTTGCTGTCTACAGTATTGAAAAGATGAACAAATGAAACTTGAAATGTTGTTTTCTTTCTGCATTGCAGTAAGCCTCATTCAGAATCAAAGAGGGAGAGAGAGCCTAAGAAACCAGTCATCAAGAAACCTCTGAATGCCTTTATGCTGTATATGAAGGAGATGAGGGCAAAAGTCATTGCAGAATGCACCTTGAAAGAGAGTGCAGCAATCAATCAGATACTTGGACGTAGGGTGAGTGTTTCCCAGATTGATACACTAATGTGCTTAAATATGGGAATAATGTAACAAACATTTGTTATCATTGATAACAAATGATATATATCTTGCAATATCCTCTCCTGGGTACAGACCACTTCCTGGTTCATGTAGGCAAAGAAATACCATAGGCACATTTGATCATGTGTGTTTATTGTTGTTTTCCGGTTTTTATGGCAATAAAATAATAATATGACTATTTTTGTGAGTTGTACTTTTTTATGCGTTTTAAAAATATTGAACTTACATATCATAGACATATCCAAGAACCCAAACAAAGTGTGATGCCAGAGGTCTCCCCTGTCGACACACATCGACATTGCATCCATATACAGTTGTTTTTTTAATAGGTCATTAACCAGTGTTGCGTTTCCAACATGGATCCGTGCCGCTTGAGTTACTGTATAAGGATTAAGTCTCCCCTGGAGAGAATAGGACCTCTTTGTCTTCCTTACCGTCTTCCTCTATTTTCCTCATCTGTATTTTTGATGTAGTGCTAGATTTATATGGACCGATATAGCAATGAGATGGATGTCCCTGGTGGAAAGCCAGACTCAGTCTCCTGGTTAATGCTTGGGAGTTTCTAATAGCAATGTCTTTTTTGTTTTGTGCCACTTGTTCTAGACAATAGTGAGTGATTTCCCACACCTGTTCACTTTGCCTGAACCCCTTGTTCATTACTGGAGAATCATTGCGGCTAGTATTCTATGGGAACAAAAGAGGTTCGTAGCTGAGGGCACATTGGAAAGGAGGCTGAGTGTCTCAGTAATTCCTGTACATTTCTACCTATGAAGAGAAGTGAATTCAAACTTCCTGTTAATTGGCAAGCAAAAGGATTAAATTAGGCCACTCCACTTGACCACTGGCTTGTAGTTGATATTCAGAGGTGAGGCTATTGGCCTTTTTCAGATTTTCCATGAAGCTTTTCTAGACATGGGACACTTACATAATGTCTTCTGGAAAATCAAAGTGTTATTGTTTTGAAGGATTAACAGGTGGAGTGAATTCAAATATTAGTCTATGATTACTTTCCTTGGGAGAACTGTGGGTCTATTATGAATACCTACAGAATACAGTTGCTGTGCCACACTGAAATGCAATTTGTGAGAATGCTCTCAATTGTACAGCGAATGCAACCATGGGGGGGTGCAATCCAGTGTCTTCTTGTGCCAGTCCCAAGTCTGGATAAATGCAGAGGGTTGTGTCA
>JAQQZT010000011.1:16070939-16082016 GCA_030068275.1 Clarias platycephalus | reverse complement strand
GAACGAATAATTTAAGTTTCCATTATTTCTTATGGGAAAATTAAATTTGGTTTACGAGTGTTTTGGAATACGAGCCGACTTCCGGAACGAATTATGCTCGTTATCCGAGGTTCCACTGTACTACTTGGGATGAAATTAAGGTTGACTTCCTTGTATACTTCTCTTTGTGTTTTTTGGTGACTTGCAAATTAACAAGATGCATACTGCCACCTACTGTTTCGGAGTGTGTTGATACACACATACGATATTAGTAATGTTAAAGCTGGCAGGGAGTGAGGGTCAATCATAGTAAGAAGCGTAAGAAGCAGTTGTGCCTAGTGTAAAGGCACCCCAAGAGAACTGAGTCTGGTTCTTTATAAAATGACTATATGTTCTGATTTTGCAGACAATAAAATCTGTCATGTGGATTTTCCCACTCTTTTTATAAATTCATAATTGCCACAATTACTTCATGTTCTGTTTTGTTGCTATTTAGTGTTTATATTTCTTGACCTCTCATCCCCATTGCAGAAGGTGGCATCAGCACACTGCAAGCAATTCATGCTGATAAATTTTGTAATTACTCTGGCAAAAGAGGCTCAGCACGAAGTAGGTATTCTGTGTTAAAGATATAATGCTTCCTGTTGAGTTAAAGTTTCAAAAGGACACCTTATAGAGGCTTTCAGACTTTTTGTTGTATAATTTGAATAGCTTGAAATAGCTACACCATTGTGTTTCTTTGCTGACAAGATGATTATCATCTGGCAAATATTATAAAGAATGATCCTACATTATTTTAAACTGCAAGAATTTTATTTTACATCATAACAAACAACCATCTTTGTGCATTTACACTCAAACACTCTTAACACTCACGCTCTATTTAAAATGATAAAAGCTGTATTACCACATGGAACATGTCTTCCCTTTTATTTTGATAGTCATTCCTGTGCAGTTGATACATTTAGGGCAATAAGACTTAAATATAAAAATTTAAGTACTGTACATCTATTATACTTGGCTAATAGGTGTTGACAAATTGCCCATAGTGTGTGTGTGTGTGTGTGTGTGTGTGTGTGTGTGTGTGTGTGTGTGTGTGTGGCATGCAATGGATTGATGCCCCATGCAGGGTGTACTCCACCTCATGCCCTAAGTATCCAGGAATAGGCTCCAGATCCCCCACAACCCTGTATACAGGATAAAGCGGTATAGACGATGATTGAGAGTATTAAATATAAGTAAACAGGTCTCTAAACAAAGTGATTAACCAGTTACATTATTGTTATAAATACAATATTATAATAAATACAAAATAAGATTGTAAGATTTATGTAGAGACTTAATATCTTTAAAAGTGTTAATTTAACAATTGAAGATTGCATTGTGTCTACCTGGCTTCATCAGCTGTCTGGCCACCATGGAAAATACAAACAAAAATAGTGGAGCCGAGCTTATCTGCATTTGGGACCCTTGTGGGCCCTACAAAAACTTGTTAAAAAATAGTTTTTAAAAAACCCTTGGTAATTACTGACACGGTCGGGTTTACAGAGAAGCCTTCAAATGTAATCCGCTCACGAGCTCCCCCTACAGCGCGTCTGGATTACATACCATTTCTCGGAAAGACAGTAGTTTCTTGCTCGGACCCCCACTGGGAACCTTTTGACGCTGTAATGTAATCATGTAGTCACGTTAGCATTAAACTAAATTTTTGTGAATATTGAGGGGTGTGTTGCATTTAAGCATTTTCAGCATGTTATTTATATTCTAAAATTTAATCAGGCAAATAAACTTTTAATGGGGTGATCAAAATTATTTTTTTTTGTTATTATTATTTTTATTTAGCACTGTAATGAAGCCAATGTTTCACCAGGCTTTATTTTTCAAACAGGGATGATGAGCAATAAATCCATTTTTATTTTAACAAACACACAAAACCATACGCCTCTTGTTGCTGTATAGTGTGCATGTCTGCTTATGCCGAAACCACAACACTGTCCTTACAACCTCACGTAGCATGCATAGCTCACAACGGCGTGATTTCTCGGAAATCACCCCACTTAAGTTTGAGCGCGCCTGCATTTCGGTCACACTGCGCGTGCGCCGAATCCTGCCAAAGCCTTGCATTGGGAAAACCCCCACGCCTATAAATATAAAGACATGCTCAGCAGACACAAACACAGTTTGCAACCGGACAACATCTTACTACAAAACAAGAGGAATAACTTTATAATCGCTTCTTTTTCGTTTAATTAAACATTCCGGACACTAAGTAAGTATTCTGCTTTCACAATCGTTTCTTGTATTTGCGTTAATTTGATATTTCACAAGAAAGAAATATTTTCTGTTTTTATATATTTTTTGACATGCAGCATTTATTTATTTATTTACAGTTAGGCACGTTTAGGATGCTTATTTAAAGTTTACATTTACATTTGTGTTGTACACGAGATATTTTCCTGATTACGTGTATTATATATTTTAGAGGGCTTTGTATCCTTATTGTACAGTACTTCTTTTATTGTGATTTGATAGTTTGTTTAAACTCGTGCCGTGCGACAGGGCGCGCGTGTGGTAAACATGGACTGAACTTGCTGTATTTTGTAAATCACGAACATTATTTTTTTACTTCAAGCTAAGCAGAATTTTATAGGACTATGGGCTAGCATAAGATACTAAGTAAATGAGTTCATCCATCAAAATATAAACAACTTGTATGCCACTGTAAAGAACTTAAAGAGTTCAAGCTTTTCACCCTATTTGTCCAGGAATCATGCCTGTGTCCAGAATGCGCATGCGGCCCTGGTTAGAGGATATGATTGACTCAAACTCAATTGCTGGACTTGTTTGGGTAGATAAGGTAAGTTGGAGGCACAGTTTTATTTGAGCAATGTATTGCATTGGCATACTTTTGATGTTGCCAACCATATGTGTGACATTCTATAAAATCACCTGAATAGCAATCAGAGTGTCTTGCGTCATTTTGGGCTGCTTAGGAAAAAAAGATGTTCTCCATTCCATGGAAGCATGCTGCACGCCATGGATGGGAGATGGACAAAGATGCCTGTCTGTTCAAACAGTGGGCAATCCACACTGGTGAGGAGCCAATCTTAATGTTTTACAAATCCTTGTTTTGTAAGCAAAAAAACAGCCTTTTATTTTTTTAAGTCCCTCATAACACTGACTATGCTTGCAGGCAAATTTAAGCCAGGTATCACTGAACCTGACCCTAAAACATGGAAAGCCAACTTCCGCTGTGCAATGAACTCACTGCCAGATATTGAAGAAGTGAAGGACAAAAGCATCAACAAAGGTTGTGAAGCTGTTCGTGTCTATCGCATGCTTCAGGTTGAAAAGAACAAAAACAAGAGGTCATCTAAAAGCCAGGACAGTAGGAGGAGAAAAAAGGTAGCGATACCATGTCATAGCATAATGTTTTTATGTCATTAAGGTCAAAGCATGAAAGATAAAAGAGGCATTAAAAGACAAATTTAAGAATTCAGGATTTAAATTAAAGCACATACTCATTTTTGTCATGTGGAAAAGGTAAGGAAGATTGATGAAGACATGGAATCAACTGAAGAGCACCTTTACACACACAAGCAGCCAGATATGATCACCCAGGAGAACACCATAGACAGCACTGAAAGCACAAGTAAGTTACCGTAACAGCCAATGCCCCAATAAATTTGTTTTATTAAATAATTTTATGGATAATCCCCTGTTGACTCTTGGTATCTTACTTTTTTCTTTTGACTTTTCATTCAAGACACAGCAAGCCCCACCTACGATGTGCCTGACTGCTCAGGTTATGAAGTTGAAATTGGCCCTGACAGCACAAACGATATCTACACTGGCAGGTTCCAGGTTTCACCAGTACACACGACAGGTAATGAAAGTAATACATTCTTACTTTATTTTATTACTTAATATTCTTTAGTGGCATGACATTCATTGTTTTCATTTTTTTTTTTTTTATTATTATTTGCAGAGTATGAGGAAAAAGCTATTGTTGAGGTGAGTCTGTCTTAACTAACATAACTACTTTACGCTCTCTGTTGTGCTTTTTCATTCTCAGGAATACCCTGTAATTTATCAAATTATCCATTATTGGCATTTCTGCAATTATTTGTAAACACCACTGCATGAAGGGCAAGCAAAACCCAGGCAGTTACAAATTCTGTGTTTTGCTCCTGCAGATCACACGGCAATTGGAACTTGATAGTTCACAGTGGCTACAAAGCAATAGCAGCGGAAAGGGGTTCCTGTGCAATGAAGTAGCCATGACAGAATCTTACCAATGTCCAGAGAGCCAATGGAGTGATACCTCAGGTAAAGAAATGATGCATTTAGTTTTTGAGTGTATATATATATATATATATAGAGAGAGAGAGAGAGAGCCAGGTATTTGCCAGCAGGATTATTAATTTGCTAGTCAAATATATCAGTCTACCGTCCTTTCATCAAACTACTTTACATGCCATTCCCTCAAAACTATCTTGTGTTTTTCTTTTTTTTCAGGAGAGGAGCTTGAGCTGCGTTTTTACACAGAACTGATACCAGGACTGCCCAGTGAAGATCTTTTAAGCTACACAGATATGTGGAACAGCAACCCTCACACAACTGGCCTTCCACAAATCAGTTGTCTACTCTAAGACCTACTTCTTTGATTCTCATTTTGTATATAGTGACATTACCTCATCTTCTAGGTCTTCCTTCTCTGACCATGAAATAAGATCACCAAAACCAAAAAGCCTTTTGAAAGCCACTTCACTGTGGTTAGGTATAAAGTGTGAATTTTTAAGCTGGAGAATTGTGTTGGAGATTTTATGGTCATTACCAGAGAACATTGTAGACAGATTCGGCTTTAGCAGTTTCCTGATGTGTTGTTCTCATTTGTAAAGGACAGTGGCTTGTATATAAATATGTAATTTACTGTGATATTTGTCAGGTTCCGTTATTACATGTCAGGGTTTTAATGCATTTTCCTCTTAAAACTTTATAGGAAATCTAAAATGATTTTTTAAGCTCTTCTGTGCTTTGGGTGAAAACTCTTCATGTCATTTGTATATAATGTATAAATGAGTTTATAATAAAAAAGCTGAAAATTGTAAGATTTTTTTCTTGATTTCGAGGTATCTATACACCGATTTTATTCAAAATATTTAAGACAATATATTCATTGGTATATATTGTTTCGTTGGTAGCCCAACATGGACTCCTTTGTGTTTGTTTGTTGTGTTTGTGAATGTGATAACATCAGTATATGGCTAAATTCAACTTGAAGGACATTCTCTACATTATAGTGTAACAGTTTAGGAATCTTCTAAGGGTGTCCATGCCTACACATATTCCATTGGAATTACAGTCAGAATATTCTCTTGTGTATTAAAACTAACTAATATTTAGGAACATATTGGAAAAAACAAACAAACAAAAAAACACACACACAGACATGAAACAACACAGTTGGTTCAGTTGCCACCTCACAGGCCCAGGCTCAATCCTAAAAATGGTTATTGTCTATGTGGAGATTGCATGTTTTCCCATGTCCTTGTGGCTTTCCTCTAAGCTTTTCAGTTTCCTCTCAAAAACATTCCCATGTTGTGCTTGGTATTTATATATAAATGTATATTTTCTATAAAAGTTACATTAGTAAATGCCTACAGACTAAATGTAAATAGAGTATTAGCTGCAAATGTACTTACTAAGTACAGTAGTTTTATGCAGTATTAGTACAAATAGTAGTGTCTGACTACTATAACCTATGCAAGGAAAAAGTCGCAGGTTATGCAGAGTATTGTGGTCAATACAGAACATTATTCATCTGTCAGCAATGTTGGGTTACATAATTGTAATAAAGCATTCATAAGCCATAAATGGTCACTAAACTAATCTTGGTGGGCTAAATTGTTCATAGAGAGGTAGAGGGCATCATCACCAGATTGGAATAACATTGCTTGACTGACTTGGATAATATTATGTGTCTCGATGCTGGGGTGCAGTCACACATACTCACTTATGTCAAAGCTAAACCAAAGAGGCAATAGAGATGTAAAATACAAAAAGTTTTTCCTTTATTATAGCATTAAATGTTCTATGAGATAATTTACTCTTACACAGCCATTAATTTTGTATAAATTTGCATTTTAGCATAGTATACTATGTGCTGGCTATTCCTATAACCACAACATGCTCAACTATGTAAGCACAGCCAAACTGTCAAAGTGACAGTTTACACACTTCATTCATTTCCTGGGTTTGCACCTTGGGTTTAGCAACTTGGTAATGCTGGGGTTTGAATTGGGACACACAGTAGTCTAATGCTTTAACTGCTGAATTACCCCTGCCTAAACTTATTATTGCTTCTGTGAGAAACCTCAGTGACGAGATATCAATATTTTGGTAAATTATTATGCTAGCAATGTGTCACTCCATAAACATTTGTCTACTTGACCTCAGTATTTTCATATAAAACCTCAATACTGAAATGAAACAAAGTTCTTTTTATTTCTTTTTTCAATAGTAAAAAGTATTTATTTTAAAATAATATAATTGGCAGAGTTTGACCTGCCAACAATCTTCAAAAACAAGCAAACAAACAGATAAAGCATACATAGAACAGTTGCAATTTGTCCAAATCTTTGTTCTGCTTTTAAATGACGATCCTAAAAATAAAAAAAAATCAGCTGCAGCTGTAAAGCTGCTCCTTCCCAACTGTCACAGATTCACATGCACCCAGACTAGTGGCTACTCTAAACACTGCCTGGATTTCTTGTAAATCATGTGACTTTTTTGCAAGCAGCAGTACTGCCACATGATCAAGTGGCGTCGCCACTGAGGAGAAATGTGTGCATTTACAAGAAACTCCCTTGGCAGAGCTGGAAAGCACCCAGGTTTCCTGGATGTTTTCCCATGACAATGCATGAAATTCTTTATTTGTTATTAATGTCTTATTTGGGTTTAGTACTGTAGCAAAGTAAACATAACAGCTCGCTCATCGAGTTTTATGTGGTATATATAATTGTCTAGGATTTATCAATTATTATAATTTTAATATCATTCTTATATTATCATAATTGCCTATTTCAAAGAGATTTTGATCTCATTTTGCATTTTGCTTCCTAATTTGTTAACAAACCTATGATCTGCATATGTTATACATATTTTGTGAGTTTGTGTATATATAAAGATAATTTGACATATGTCTTTATACAAAGCTACAAAAAATATTTAATAGTTTTATAACATGGGAGAAACTGGTGTCAAACATTTTGCTTGTTTGTTTGTTTAGTCATAGATCATTTTGCTGTATCATGCCTAGCTGAACTATAATTCTGGCTCTCAAACAGCAGAAATAAAGTGGTTCCTACATAATTCAGCCATTTCAGTCTAGCTTGCCATAAGAACCTATTAAGTAGTCTTTGTGCAGTAGTTTCTCCCTTTTGTATACTATGGTATGTGTGCTACAAACATTTCCTCCTCCATACTATGAAATACCTTGCATCCTTGTTTCTACTCTAAAGATGTGGTAATGAAATAGTAGAAATCTTTGTTGCGTTTCATGATTAAAAATTAAAGTGAATTGCAGATAATGAATAGAATGTATACAGTATAAATACAATGAGTACTCTAATGACACTAATGACATTAATCAACTGTGTGAGCATGCTGCATTCAGAATCACCCGATTGTAAAGTAAGCGTTGGTTTGGATGCCTACAAACAAATGCAGCTACTGACATCTTGTGGCATAAAGTAGCTCTGAACATTACAGTAACCTCTAGTTAATGTGACTTCTTTTCCCAGGAATCATTGTATTTTGTCTTTTTAATAATTTTATGTAATATGAATAAAAAGTAACATGAATATTACAGGTGCATATCATATTCATTATGCAACTTCAATTAATCAAGGAGGTATTTGAACAAAATCTTGTTTTTCCTGCAAGGGGTGCAATTTGTGTGTAAACTTCTAAGAATTTTCAGAAATTAAATTATAGGTAATCTACAATTAAACACAGATCTGATGCGTGGCATTCACTTTGTTTTATCAATGTCAATTGTATGAACAAGTGAATTACATGTACAGTAGCGCTTACATGTAGTTGTCACCATCATTAAAGACTGTAAGTTAAAAGAATTATATTATTATGATACATTGTGAACGTCATCAAAATAATTTCCCTACTGAAAAATCCAATCTGACCAGTTTGCTGTCAAAAGACAGGCTGATGTTAAGCTGGTGAACCAGTTTTTTCAGCAAATAAGTTTCCATCTTCCTCACTACTTGACTGAACTGTTTAATAAACATTTTAGATTTTTTGTTACCATCCTGTTGTATTATTATAAATTGTCTATAATGATGCAGCAATAGCAGTAAATAAGAGACTGTTTCATCTCCCAATTTGACCAGCTCAGTCTGTGTTTTGGAAGATAGTAGTTGAATGTTTTCGGCAGGATTGTTGTAGCATAAGTAAATGGAAAGCATGCATTTTTACACAATTCAACACCTACAGATCATATTATTTAAATTTTATGCTGCCTTGTAAATACTGCAAAACCATGTCTTTCTAATCAAATTCAACAAGCTTAAAACTGATACAATCACATATGTTTTACTTACCTCATATATAATGCTTTTCTTCATAACTTTAATCAAAAAGGTTAGGCCAAATAAGTTTTTAAAAAAGCACAAATTATTAAACAAACATTTATGTCTGGATTAATTATCTTTCTATTAAGGAATTGTTTTTACTTTTACTTTCATTTACTTTTACTTATAGGAACGATCAAAAAATTAAAAACAATTTTGGAATGGAAAAACTAGAATGCTGAAAGGTTAAAGACATTTCGGTCTTTAGAGACTTAAATTTTAAACATAAATCAAACTTAATAAAATCAAAATGCAATGTTTTTTAATTCAGTGTAAAATTATATAGCATTATCCCAATACTGGTTATATGACTCTACTACTGTTGCTCAACAACAACAACAACAACAACAAGCACATTCTGACCAGTGGGATATAATACAGATTTTGTGTAGATTTTCTCCTTTAGTAATATTTTGTTCCTTATTCCCAGGGTTATTCTTCTGACCTTGTGAGTTAAAGTTATCCATCCATCCATCCATCCATCCTCTGCTTTTCTCCAACCATCCAAACTGGTGTTATCAAATTAAACATAGTTTGACACCTCAGCCAGGGTGTACCCTCCCTCATGTGCTGAGTACCCTTTGACAGACTACTGTACATCCCCCGCAACCCTATACTGAATACGCAGTATAGAGAATGAGCGAGTCAATTGCACCAACAAACAAATTTCTGAGGGAAAAAAACCCAAAAAATTCAATTAAAAAAATTGCCATGAAAGCATTGACTTGTATGGTAGGCACAAGGTCTGGACTCATTAGATGACATTACCTTTTTCAGTGCTCCAGAGTCCATTCTTTATGTTCCCTAGCGAGTTGAAATTTTTGCCTTAATAGCCTCACTTATAAGCAATTTTATTAACACTACACAGCTGTTTAATCCCAGTCTATTCATTTTGCACAGTACGTGTGGACTTTCACTAAAACTTCCATTTAAAGTTACAGTGTGATTAAAAAGCTTGCTTCTAGCTGCGTGGTCCTATGACTAGAACTTCTGAAGTAGCAGGATCTTTTTAGTGAGCCGAGCCAAAAGAACCGAAAAAAAGCCAGAATCCGCATCACTACAGGATAAGTTATATGTTTGGGTTCTTGTGCTGTAGCAACAACTTGTATTTGGTGTCAAGCTGACACCGGAGTTCGCGGGTATGTCCGGTTTACCCTTTTATATTTTTATGACAAACACATGCACAAAAGTAACTAAAGCTCACTAGCCTTTATCAACATTTCTTAATGAACACATCTGTAACTGCAGATACTGCAAACCAAAAGTATGCGTTAGCAGAGTTTCCTTTGTTTATATTACTAACGTTAATGTTAATAGTCGCTGCCCGGCGGGGGTCCGTTCTTCGTACGTCGCTTGACACATCCGAGATAAACTGACACATCTAAGATGAGATCATCGTGCTAATTGCGATCTGGCTAAGTTGGTTCTTCGAGCACACCTGTTGTTGATGATTAGTATAGTCGGATTGAGTTGTCTAGGATTATTGCGCGTTCGTGCGTTGGTTTAAAAGGCGATATGCATTGACAGTAGAAACATTGATCACAACCAGGGCCGGTTCTAGACAGGCACATATGGGCGGGCAGTCATAAATGTGAAGGGGGCATCATGTGTACACATCATGTTCGAGCACTGTTTTTCCCCCTGTGCTTATAGTAACAGTATTGTTCTTGCTGAATTGTGTTGTTAGCTGCATCCAAAGCCTGGAGAAGTGGAATGGACTTTGTCAGGCCTCTACCTTCAGACCTGTCCAACTTGGGTGTCCACTTGAAGACTAAGCTCCTGCTGGTATAGCTCTTAAGGTCACTAAGGCACTCAAACCCCCTGACCACAATAAGGTGGCAATCCCTCAGGGGGGAAACTGAAAAATTAAAATTTTATAAATAAAACAAAATTAAATTAAATATCCTTAATCCAGATTTTATCAATCAACGACATAACATTTATCTTAGCTGGATGGTCAAATTCTCAAAAACATTTAACCTAAACTAAGACTTAACACACTATAACTAGAATATTTACAAAACTGAAAGGTTGTCTTATGAATATTTTTTTAAAAACTAAGTTAAAGCAGATGGGCTATAGAACAGATCATATTATGTTTTTAAATATTTTTTATTTTTGTAATTTTATATATTTTATATAATTTTATAGTAAATGAACAGCTCTAAGTAGATGCAAATAGTCAAATTTACTGTAGGCTTTTACTATAGGATTCCTGCCAACAGGACAATAACTTAAAAATGCAACGCTTAGCTTAGATTTGGTTTATGATAATCTTATAGTAGAAAACACGAGGTAAATTTGACTATTTATTTACTTAGGCTTTTACTATAGGCTTTACGTAGGGGTCTGTCAGACAACGGTAATTTGTCATCGCTGTGCTTGTTGTAACTGAAAAAACGCTGCAATTTCTTCAAAGTCTTTCCACTCCGTGACCGCTGAAATCC
>JAQQZT010000011.1:15913670-15925439 GCA_030068275.1 Clarias platycephalus | reverse complement strand
GGTATGTTTATACTTCTCATCCAACCACAATCGAATTCGCTCCATCCGGATGGCGTGATTTATCCGGATGTTTTTTTTGGTTTGTTTTTTGAATGACAAGCTGAAATAAAATAGGAGTAACGAGGCTATTATTAAAATGTAAGGAGTAGAAAGTACAGATAATTGTGTGAAAATGTAAGGAGTAGAAGTAAAAAGTCGGCTGAAAAATTATTACTCCAGTAAAGTATAGATACCAAAAATTTCTACTTAAGGTAACGAAGTATTTGTACTTCGTTACTTGACACCTCTGCTTTTGAATGTTGATTGCAAAATATTTGCCAAAGTTTTAGCTCTGCCACCTTTGCTGTCTTAGTAAATTTCAGTCACTTCTCTCATAGTCATTTGCATAAATTCAGATTTTGGAAATTTGCTAATTTGTGAGGTTTGTTGTGCATTCAAAGATGCTCTTCTGCATGCCTTGTTTGTTGTTTAAGCTATTGAAGCCTTTCTATCAGCTCAAACCAGTCTGCCCATTCTCCTCTCACCTTTGTAATAAACAAGGTATTTTTCGCCCAGAGAACTGTCGCTCACTGGATATTTTCTCTTTTTTTCAGACCATTCTGATGGGTATGTAAAAATGGTTGTGTGTGTAAATCCTAATAAATCAGCATTATAGGGAAATACTTAGACCAGCCTGTCTGGCACCAACAACCATGGTACATTCAAAGTCACTTCGCTTGTCTTCCTCATTCTGATGCTCAGTTTGAACTTCAGCAGATCGTCTTGACCATGGCTACATGACTAAATGCATTTCGTTGCTGCCATGTGATTGGCTGATTAGATATTTTGTTAACAAGCAGTTGAACAGGTGTATCTAATGAAGTGGCCAGTGATTGTATGCCACAGCGTTAGCAGAAAATGGGGGGGGAAAATGGTGCAATACCACCACTTACTAGACTGGAGTGTGGACCAGGAGATTGACAAGCCTTTTGTCCCCTGATGACCACTGACAAAAGAGGAATTTGAAAATGATAGTTAAATTTAGTGATAATAGTTTGGTGGCTCAAATGTTCTAAGTTATTTTAGATGTACATTATTAGTTTCAGTGGTTATGTGAGAGAAAATAGTTTTGTATGGCTTATCTTTGATGAAACTTAAGATCATGGTTTAATTATAAAATATAAAGGGGGATACATTTAATTATATACAAATAACATTTTATTTTATTGTGCATTTCAACAACAGGCGCTAATGACCGATGAAACTATTGGAAATGTGCCTATTTTGATTCTTGGTAACAAGATCGATAAACCAGAGGCCATAAGTGAGGAGAAACTTCGTGAACTGTTTGGGTTATATGGCCAGACAACTGGCAAGGTAAGATAAGCCTCATTTCTGCACATATTTTATCATGTTTTTAATGTGGATTCTTTTTTTAAATAGCAATTTTAGGCTGTACCTATGATGACAAAATAAGCTTCTTTTTTTCTTTCTATTTTTTAAATGATGACTTTGTAAATCCTAGGCTAAGATAGTAAGCAATCTGAATACATGAAATATCACATAAATTTGCCACTTAAATTTCTCAAGTTTGCCTGCAAGTAATTGCCAAAATGAAAGATAAAATACCATGTCTATTAGATGTTGTTTGCTCTTTTTCTAGGGCAATATTCCTCTGAAAGAACTAAATACCAGACCACTGGAAGTGTTCATGTGCAGCGTTCTAAAGAGACAGGGATATGGGGAGGGATTTCGCTGGCTTTCACAATACATTGACTAGAGGTCCTACTTCAAGAAGGTGCACCAGGAACTGCCTATCAAAATTCCACCTCATATTTCATGTTCACTTCTTGTTCAGCCTGCCATCACTCTCAAAAAAAAAAAAAATTAAATAAATAAAAAACTGCAGTAGTCACTCAGTACAACTTGATTTAAATAAACTTTTATAGGGTAAGAAATTTAATCCAACAGTTATTTTTCTTAAAGCGTTTCTAAAGGAATTGCATATTATTGTCTGTTTTCAAGCCAAATAGATTCATTTTAAAAACATGTTTTTCTTTCAAATTTTTTCATATATGTGAAAATATATAGTATAAATACATATAATTCTAGTGGTATTGTCAGCCCCAGTTTATGCTTACCGGTATGAGAGATTTAAAAATTAGTTTGATGCCATTGGCAAATTCAGTTTTGATAGGATGCATGGTGTATTATTTTTTTTAATTTATTTTTTTTTTTAATATATACTTGCAATATGTTATGGAACTGCAGTTATTTTGAATAATGTGGCTGTTTTATTGAACAAAACAACAAAAAGCTGACAAACATTAAATACGTCTTTGCCGCTTTACCCAGTTTAAGATCCCTTTTTAATGTGATTGTCAACTTAAACATGGATGTATGCAGGATATCGAGTACAGATGAAAAGCGAGATGTCAAGAATATTCTGATTCCACTCTGATAATACTGGAATTTTAGATGGCGTCCGAGTGGCGCAGATCGCGAGTTCGATTCCTGGGTGATACTGTACCCTCTCGCAGCCGGAGGCCTAGAGAGAACTGAGCTCTCTCAGAGGGGAGGGATGAGAGGGTCTCTCGCATTAATCACGGCTCTACAGCCAATCAGGGGCGTCTGTGAGCTCATGCAAGCGGAAGGAGCAGATTGCGCTGCCCCCAACGAGCAGTGAACGAGTAGTTTGATGCGGTCGGCTGGCGTCACGTGGTTCGGAGGAAACACGTGATAGTCTTCGGTCTTCGGCCCTCCCAGCTGAGTGGTAGTAGTCTTAATGTGGGAGCCCCCTAGTGACGGGGAGGAATTGAACATGACAAAATTAGGGAGAAAATTCAACTTCCTGTTATTTAAAGCTATTTAAAATATCATGCCAGAATACCCAGTTTTCTTTATGAACAAAAACAGATAGATTAAAATATGCTCCATTAAAGAAAGAAACATCATAAAACAAACAAGTGAAGGAAGCTGTGATACAAGCCTAAAAAAAGCATTAAATAGAGAAGTGCAAAGATTTTATGTCATCTTTGGGTTTGTTTTATGAAGTTTTTTTCTTCAGGATGCATGCCCAATGAAGTTAGGGTCAGGTGATAGGTTTTAGACTATTCCAAGTCTTTAAAGTTTTTTCCTTCCTGATACATTCTCTTATTTTGTTTGCAGTATATCTTTGGGTTATTGTCTTGTTGCATGTTGAAGTTCCTCTTAATTCGAATGGATGCATTTCTCTGTAAATTAGCAGACAAAATGTTTCTAGACTTCTGAATTAGTTCAGCCATGCAAGCTTAAGCCATGACAATAACTGCATCATGCTTGACTGATGCTATATTTTTAAATCATGTGCAGAGCTTTTTCTTACTTCACAGTTTGGCCTTCCTCTCAGTTTGCTAGATGTTAGTCTTGGTTTCAGATCTTTTGTGTTGTCCCCCCTTGCTCTTCTTATTCTTATTGCTGCTCAGTACTTTGCATCTTGTGATATTGGCTTCTATTTTGTGCTCTAGGATTCTTTTACACAGTGGTATATGATGCCTTCATCTCTGCCTTTGGAGATTTTAAAAACTAAAACATTGACTGTTTGGGGGGGTTTTCCTTACTGCAATCGCACTGTCAATAACTGCTGCTGTTTTACTTAATCAGCCTATTTGATGTCTCTCTGTTGTACACCACCAGTGCTTTTATTTATTTAGGATATTCTAGATTCAAGATTCTCTGGTTTTAAACAGTGGGTTCAAACAATAGTTGCCATGCCAAGTTATTTAACACGTATCTAAGTGTTTATTTCAGGAAATTAACTCTTTCTATTTCATTTCAACCCCAAACATATTCACCGAATTAAAAACAAATAGAAGCAGAATTTGAGTGTAATTCTTTTTGGAAGGTACTGCAAATCACCTGTCAATCATCTATGGTATATGCAGCATGCAACTAAAGGAGATTTTAAAAACATTTAATTTATAAGCAATTATCCTCAAATAAAAATATAATTTAGACTTTAGAAGTTATTTTTAAGGTGGTACAAGTAAATGTTTCTGTTCTGTATCATTCCATGAGCTGTTGCATGTAATGGAGAAACTCTGCATTCTAAAAATTATTATATATTTAATAAATATAAAATGGTAAATCCTTACAGTGACGCATTGCTTTTCCTACAGTATGCATAATAACTGAAGGGTTTTATTGCAATCCTACTATATGTATTTGTATTCAGTGCCCAATAAATTTCACAACAAAATCTTCCTAATTAAAGTGTAAACTTTGTACATTTTGGGATCTAGCGAATGGGCAGAGGTGGAAAGTAACTAATTACATTTACTTGCGTTACTGTAATTGAGTAGGTTTTTTTGTGTACTTCTAATTTTTTTAAGTAATTTTTCAAATTTATTTTACTTTTACTTGAGTATGTTTTATTTGAAGTATTGTACTTCGCTACATTTGAAATCATATTGCCTACTGAGTTAAAAAAAAATTAATGAATGGTAAAAATAATGCAACGGGGAGAGAAAAAAAATTGCACCCCGGAAACCACTGCACTGATGAGCGGCGAGAACAAACACGCTAAATTCACAAGAACGATGGAGACGGACGAAACAGATGCCAGTGATGCAGACCCAGCTGAAAGCGAAATGCCATCAAATTCTAATGAGTAAACCCCTGGCCATTGTACTATGTTGTATACCACATTATGTATGTATGTAGCCCTTTTAAGAGTTGCCGCCCCTCCCCCAGTGTGTGCGCTGCGGAGCTGTGTGCGTGAGTAGGAGAGAACGCCCGAAACGCTCTATTCTTTTACCCTTTTCTTTACTTTTACTTTTTGTATTATAATTTTTTTGATGCTGAAAGAGGCTGATAAAGGTTTTGTGCTGAATGTTATACTTGGCTCTGAGCTCTTTTTTTTAAAGTAAAATTTCACTGAAGTAATTGTACCTGCATGTGTCCAAGAACTGGAAATATACATATTAAGCACCCTTATATATTGATGTACTTCTCCAGCTTATGAAGTTTATATGGTGCTTTACCAACGTTCATAATTGGTCTTATCCAGATACCCAACTGACCTTTCTTACCAAATTAATACAGTGCCTAGTCCTAAGACCACCTGCTGAGTAACTGATTTTTCACAGCATTAAGGTCTTTATTATATCAAGGAACCACTGTACGTAAAAGCCACATAATGAGATATGGATATAGATTTACTTCAACTGTGGATTTATGGCAACAGCACAGCTTCACATCTTTAGATCATATAAGCAAGGATAGAGAATGACCTAGACCAGGGGTCGGCAACCTTGAACAATCAAAGAGCCATTTGGATCCGTTTCCCACGGAAAAAAGAAAACAGGGAGCCAGCCGCAAATCCCTTTTGACATCAAAAATGAAGATAACATTGCATATATAATTTTTTATCTATTTATTTTTTAACCTTTATGCTATTTATAAAAAATAAAAACTATAGTGTGTTGCATTTATGTAATCAGTGAACTGCTACAGAGAAAACGAAATCTTACTTTCATTTTCCCTATCTGGAAGCCTGTAGGTCGTAAAATACTCAATGTATAGTTGTCCTCGGTTTATTAATCCGTGTTTTTTTTTTTTGGTCCTATTTTTGGGCTCCGTACTCTATTTATAAAATAAAAAGCCAAACCAAAAATCCTGTCTGCTTCTGTGTGATGTCATCTTTTTCTGGCGTGCAGTCAGCTGTCAACCAAAAAAACAAAAAAGAAGCTTGAAAAAACATTAATATATTTATCATTAATATCGATGACATCAAGGGAATTAGTTAGAAAAATGAAGTTAATCAGGAGACATTTAGTAATTTTCTTTTTTCTAACTAATTCCCATTATATTTAATAGTTAATAAGAGTGTCTATATTGGGGCTCTGGGTTTGGAGCCTACGTTGGCTTATGTGCCTCACAGATCCCCTTCCTTTTTCAAAATAAATGTGGAAGGTGTTTGTGGGGTCCCCACATGCCTAATTATTATGCCTCCTGGTCCTCAGCAAACAACTGTGAAATGTTAAGTTGATTTCATGGTCCACTGTGGGTTTTTGACCAAGCTGAGTGCGCTACCTGTTGGATTAGGTGAAATATAATATGGATATGCTTTTCATCTCTCGAGAAAGGGATGCTTTTGTGAGCTACATATACAACCCTTGACAAAAAGTATGAAATCGTCACTCTTGATTTGTTTAATTGTATAGAAATAAACTAAAGACATGCCACAACACTATTTTCATTTAACATTTGTAGTCAATTGCAAATGTTTTTGCAGATCAAAAAACAAAAGTTCCAGCATCATCCCACCCAATATCACTTTCATCTAATCATCCACAGTCCATGATTGTTTACCTTTAGCCCACTGTAACCTTGTTTTTTTTTCTGTTTAGCAGTTAATCATGGTTTTCGTTTGGTTTTTCTGTATGTAAATAAAATTTTCTTTGCAGAAACTGGATTCAATGTCTGCTAGATTTGTTGATTTCTCTTTGTTGTGCATTTTCTGTTTTCAAGGCATATTGTTATAAGATTCTTCCTTGACACTTTGATGTCTTGGTCTGTCAGTACGTTTCCCTTTTACAACCTTCCCATTTGATTTGTACTTATAGATGTGTAGATTTTAGACAAAGCTGACAAGCAACATCTTTCGAAACATTCCATGATGATTTGCCTTCTTTAAGAAGTTTTATAATTCTCTCCTTTGTTTCAACTGACATCTCTTGTATTGGAGCCATGATTTATGTCAGTCAGCTTGATGTAACAGCTCACCAAGTCGAAAAGAAGAGGTCAACTGGTGTCACGTGGTTCGGAGGAAACGCGTGACAGCCCCCGGCCCTCCTGGCTGAATGGTAGTAAGTAGCCTTAATGTGGGAGCCCCCCCCTAGTGACGGGAAGGAATTGGACACGACTAAATTGGGGAGAAAATCGGGGGGAAAGAATTGGACACGACTAAATAAAATAAAAAAAAGACTACAGATGTGTCTTCTTTTTTTTCCCCAAAAACCTACCTTTTTGTTTAGTAGTAAGAGTCAAAAGAATGTCAGGACCCAATTTTCCCCCAGACATCACATTTCCCTCCTGCAATCTCTTCCCAGGTAAGTGAGACACATGCATGAAGTACAAGAAAACATAATCAGTCTCTTCATCCACTGCCTTAAGAACAACCTTAAGGTTTTTCATTATAAAAAACAAAGCCAGTTCTTAGGAGGTTTGCTATTGCACCCACTTTGCAATACCTGGCAATACTTAACTGTTCAGTCAAGGCTACTGTTTAGTCCCAATACTTTGAGGTCTCTTTACAATGTGCATGTGGAAAGGCTCTTATGTTCACCATTGAACATAGCTATGAGTTTTTGCTGTTTTTGTTTATGATTTGATTTCACCAAACGTGCTCTCCAATCAGGTTAAGTTGATGGTTCACCACCATCCTTCCAGGTTTAATAATGTGTTAGTAGTTTCAGCAATCTTTTTATTCCCCCATTCAACTTTTTGCATGAATTTGCAACCGACCTATCCCCATGTCTACTGATTTGAAATCGGCTCCTAAGGCATCGCGGTCGGTACCAATTCTGTTAATTTTTCAAGAGTAGCAACCCCACATTGAGCCATAAACAATTTAAATAACGTTTAAAGTTGAGCAATAATAAATTGTTAGCAACATAGATGGTCCTGGCCACGGCTGATGCAGAATGCTGTTCTCTGAGGACTTGTGACTGCAGTCACTTAATATTTTCGGGACTGGAATTTCCTACAGTCTACCTGAGCCTCCAACAACAAACTGGACTCCATATTAACTTAAAGACATCAACTGTTATATTGAACTCTCAGCCTACTAACACACAGTATGACAGCAAAACAATACCTACTATCCGTTATCAACCCAATGAGGAAAGCTTCCCTGTTGAGTCTGGTTCCTCTCTAGGTTTCTTCCTATTACCTTGCCACCGTTGGCCTTGACTGGTTCATCAGGCACAATCTGATCATTTTTGATTCATAAACATTTTCTCAAGTCAAACAAATTTCCCTAATTTTCTTTTGATTCTCTAAAGCTGCTTTGCGACAATGACCACTGTTAAAAGCGCTATACAAATAAAATGTAATTAATTTGAATTTAATTGAATTATGTAGCACTTTTAATATTCATAAGGACACTCCATAAGGACTCTCTTAATAAACATGATTGAGAGAAAATCGCACACATGCATTAGAGAGAGTAATAATAGTACATTAATAGTACATGCAGCACAATCCTACTTTATATTTGGTATCTTTATTCTTCCATTTCTTTTTGTCTTCCTTTCTATTGTTTTAAAATATTATTTAACTTTTTCCTTTCCTTCTTCTGTAGTTTTTATCCCTAGTCACTTTGATTGACTGCACAGTTTAATGTGTGTATATTTTTTTTAATATACTTCTGTTGATATTTTTTACTTAATTCTAAGCTTTGGCAATATTTATTCAGGAGCCCTCATACTGTACATTACACATAATATTGCATTTGTTTTGTTGTAGTACTCTCTCTTAATTAAGTGTGTTATCTTTGAATGTTTTGTGTATGATTTACCTTAAATGCAGATATTGTAATTTTCTCTGTCCTCCTGAAATATACAGATCCTGAGCCATGCAGGCTAAGGTGTATTGTTAGTGTTGGACAAAATGCCTGGAAATGCACGATTGGGTCGTTGTGTGCGTGTACGCGCAAAACCAAATCCTTTATTTTCAAAATCTCACCATTTTGAAAAGTTAGCAGCTATGCCATAAATATTTTAGGAATAAAACTTATATGGTAAATTTGTTATCAGACTTCATTATAAAATTAACAGAAATTTTCACACCATAGACATTTTAGAATAAAACCATTGACCATTGGATTTAGCATGTAATGTAATTTCCTTAAAATATTACTTTTGTAGATTAACAAAGGATTTTTGGTTGCCAAATAGGTAAAAATAGCAGTGCTTAAGAATCGGTACCAAGGTACTGAGGCATTAACTAAAAATTTAGTTGGAAGGTACTAGCCGAAACATTTAAACATCTTCTAAATTTCGATGCTAACAAACACAGAGCCTAAAAGAGGCTATAAGGAGCCATCCTCTACCAAGCTTTCAAGAGGTAGATTGAAGAACTTCAATCTCACACAGAGCCCTTACCTCAACCCTATTAAGCACCTTTGGGATGGACAGGAACAGAAATTGTGAGGCAGGCCTTCTCGTCCAACATCTGTGCCTGATCTTATAGATGCTCTAAAGAATGAATGGGCACGAATTTGGACAGAAACTTGGTCCAAAATCTTTTGGACAGCCTTCCTAGAAGAGTGTTATAGCTGCAAAAGGGGAAACAACTCCATATTGAAGTATATGTATTTGGATGCAATGTCTTTGCAGGTTTGGCCGAATACTTTTGTCCATATAGTGTATCTTAGCTTGTTGCTTGGTTAATAATGACATACAGTACACTGCTTAAACTAACACTAAACACTGAAAATAGAAAATGTCCATTGTGAAACCTGTTTCTGATTGTTTGGTCAGAGACATTCCTTCATTTGTGTCTTGCAGTGCTTGTCCTGTGCCTCTTTATCCCAGAATATCCCAGAAATTTTATTGACTTTATGGTATCTTTGTAGTCTTTGTACAAGTACTTTAGTGTGTTTAATGGACTAAACAAGATTGGTATTCCTTTTAATGAATGCCATTTACACAGCTTGGCATTTTCCCCAAACCCTCCAATAGTGTTAGCATTATTACAAATTTTGCATTAGTTCACAGAACAGTAACATCTGACTCATTTAAAATTACTAGGCAAAAAAACATTACTAGGTATTTAAATTTGAACTGTATTTGTAAATTCAGCGAACATTATAACAATATTATGATAAAATTCACTGTAGATTCCATAATGGGTCCTGGAGCGGATGACTGGCTTGTTTTGGGTTGCATTTCATGTTTGTCAAGCTTAAACGTATAGTGCTTTAGTGTTTTTAAGCTTAATCCATTTGTTGAACTTACAGTATTATTGGAATGTATTAACCATATTCTCCAACTGTAGGTTAATCAAATGTGGATTTTGTTTCTGGACTGCTGTAAAAAAAAAAGGGGGGGGGGAAATAGAAATTAAGAAATTAAAAGGAGCTAAAAAATAAGGCTGAAGACTAGGCAGGAGGAATATATGAAGAGAAATACAGAAGGAGAAGTAAGTAGGCAGGAGAGACGAGGATAGACAAAGGAGGTCACTGAAGAAGAAAAGAAGGAAATAAAAAAAGAAGTGGAAATGAAGGTGAGAGATGAAGATGAGGGTGCTACTGAGGCCATATCCACATGTAGCCGGGTATTTTTAAAAACTGAGTTTTTTTCTTTGCAGATTTCGCCTTTCGTACACATGCAAATGGAGGTTTGGTCATTGAAAATGGAGCTTTTGGAAAACTCTGTCCAAAGTGAAGATTTTCCAAAACAAATTTTTTCAGTGGTGTGTATGGACAGGGGAAACAGAGATTTGGGCTTTTTGTAACATCATCTTGTGCCGATGCGTCATTGTGTGCTAGTCTCCTTAATTTGACTAAAGCTTTGTTTATGAGGATATTCTGTGCAATGGTGGACATACAGTACATCCAGTAAACTAGTGTGCTGTGATAACGTTGCGTACTGTACTTTTTACATGCGTGTACATACACACGCATTTTCTCACACATTACGGTAACAAACAGAGGTGCTTGAATGTACTGCAAAGCTCTACTGCTGCTACATACTGTACAAACTCCGACGACACAGACCCTGCAGACAGCAACGGCGGTTTGGGACAAGACCCGTCAGACTTCCGTTGCAACAGGTAATGACGTTTTGTCTAGGCTTCTGATTGGCCCCCCGTTGATTAGGGAAGCTCCTAACAGCACTTAATGGGGCGTTTTGTGTTTTCATGTGGACAAAGATATTTTTATCTGTGTGGACAGAATTATTTTAAAAAACGAAGTAGAAAAATCGCCGTTTTTAAAAATACCCGGCTACGTGTGGACAGAAGTACTGTTTTATA
Source organism: Clarias platycephalus (assembly GCA_030068275.1). Classification (NCBI taxonomy): domain Eukaryota; kingdom Metazoa; phylum Chordata; class Actinopteri; order Siluriformes; family Clariidae; genus Clarias; species Clarias platycephalus. The sequence continues at coordinate 15,914,441 of JAQQZT010000011.1, read as the reverse complement.
CAGACATTTGGAACAAAACAAACAAATAACTTTCATTAAACAATATATTTTATTTGTGAAAGTCATTAGAATAAAATGTGCAATGGTAAAAGTGCTGCAGTTATCATGAATACATTAGCAGTAATGAATATAGGACATGGACACTAATAGAATGCATATTGGATATTAGTTTACTGTAGGTACAGTTTTGAAACCATCATGCATTTATGAAAATAAATATAATACTACTACCATGTGTCACTGGGCATGCGCCCAAATCTACTATCGCTCCTCGCTCACTCCTTAGGCTCCCTAGTTAGGCGGCACCCCCTTCTGCAGGTATGCAAAGGGACGGAGCCGCCTATTCGGGCCGGCTGGCGATAATTAACGTTAATGGGATCTGGGACTTGCTTGCCAGCGTGGCACTGCCCCAGACCTGCACATGCACAACCTTTCCTTCCCTTTCTTTCCATCCTCCCTCCTTTAACCCTTTCCTTCCCCATTTTTTGAATGCTGTGACACATGCAACTGAAGATGACTGCTAAAATGACAAGATGCTTGACCTCTCAAAATCAGGCCTACATTGTAGGACAGTAATAGAACAGTATATATATATATATATATATATATATATATATAAAACTATGAAACCTAATATGTTTGTCCTATTCATACTATTCTTTTCAACTTTTCAACATGTACACATGCCCATAGTTGGAAGCATTCTTTAGAAATGTTGGCCCATATTGATAGGATAGCATCTTGCAGTTGATGGAGATTTGTGGGATGCAC
>JAQQZT010000011.1:15876250-15887060 GCA_030068275.1 Clarias platycephalus | reverse complement strand
GAGACACAACACCATCCATGAGTTTAATTTAAAAACTAAACATTTAATGTTTGACACTTACATCCAATTTGCATAATAATTTGGAACGCGGTGTATACTGTACAGTGGAACCTTGGATTACGAGCATAATTCATTTAAGAAGTGGGCTCGTATTCCAAAACACTCGTAAATCAAAGCAAATTTTCCCATAGGAAATAATGGAAATTCAAATTAGCCCAAAAAAATAAATACATAAAAATAATTACCACAAAATATAAAGTAAAAATAAACCAAATTAACCTACACTTTACCTTAAAAAAAAAGGTAAAAATTTATCCTGAAAGATAAGTGTTTCTGTTTATGTGCGCAGGCGATGTGTGTGTGTGTGTGTGTTTTTCTCTCTCTTGCTAAAGGCGCGAGAGAGAGAGAGAGTGTGTGAACCGGCACGGTGTCAAAATAGGCGTGCGCACACACATAATGCACACACATAATGACAGAGCGAGAAAATGGATTTTTAACCTCTAATGAGACTTTCTTTTGCTTTACACGCGCGCATACATGTTTGTTATAAGAAACAGTACACGTGCGGCTGTACACAAGCGCTTTCAAACACAAAATAATATGTTTTACACACACACACACATGGTCACAGTGTTATAGTAAACAGTGCACAAGTGCATGGATGTTGATTATACCGGTAAGACCCAGCAGGGGAGACGATTATCCACAATTCCGCAGCGCAAGAGAGAGAAAAACCGTTGGCTCAGTTGTGATCACGTGACACTCGGCGTCAAAACAAGAAGCGTATGCGGGATTCATGATACTCAGTGCTCGTAAACCAAGACTTGTTCGTTTTCCATGTCAAAATTTATTAAAAATCTTTGCTCGTCTTGTGAAACACTCGCAAACCGTGTTACTCACAATCCGAGGTTTAACTGCAGTCCAGTTTTTTTGTTTTTTTTATCTTTAACCCGGTAGGAAGCCTCTTATGCGTTGTCTCTGGTTCAAGAGACAACATCAGAGGCCACACGGGACACACGGAATGCGACGGATGGCATCCCCCAGTTGAAAAAAATTACAAAAACCATCACCCCTTACTATCTCCTTCAGATTAATAATGCTGTGTATTATGTACAACTTGTCATGAAAATTAAATATCAAAACTCTCTAAGTATGATCATTTATGAACAATAAATAACGGTAATTAGCCAATCATAATTCAATATTGTAACGCGCTATAAACAAAATACATAAACAAAATAAGCAGCAATCTCTGGTTTAGTTCTGGCCATACTGCTTGGGAAGAAACCATAGATGGCAAGTGTTTCCTTCTTGGTGAACAACTTTGCAGGTGGTGAATTGGTTCTTTCTTTTCGGGATTAAGAGGATTAAAACATGATTGATGTGGATTTTTTTTTTTATGTTGGACACATTTTTCTGCATTTGTTCATCTGTTTTGTTGTGCAAGATCTTTATGCTTATAAGTTTTTCTTAAAGCTTTTTGTTTGTTTGTTTTGTAGATCCTCACTTTTGGTAGGACCATGTGAATATTTGGAATCCACAAGCAATACTTTGGGTATTTTTTTCTCTGTTGGTAAATTATTTAATTAGTTGATGTAACGTCTTATATTGCAGGAAATCCAAATTTATTCTGAACTTGTACTGCTTGCAGGAGGTAAAAACAAAACCACTCCAGCTGAAGAAAGGACTCCTGTAACTAAGATATTTAGGGCATTTTCTCCTGTTGTGGAAAAAAAGGTAATAAATTGCTTGTCATTAAAAACATGTGGACAACTGTGTAAAGATTTACAGGGATTCACTTTCTTGGTCCCAATAGTTCATATACAGTGAATTAAAAAAAAAGTATATAATGGTATAAAGATATTTATACTGTCAATAAAATGTTTTAATCGTCACATACACAACCATACACAGTATGATTTGCAGTGAAATGCTTACTGCACATGACTGTTTGTGACGTAAGAAAGAAAATAAGTGGGGCAAATTCCAACAGAAAAGAATGCAAAATATAAAATCTACAATATATAGTAATTTTGTTACAATAAAATCAAGTAAAAAAATAATTTCTAAAAATAACAAAATATGAACTGTATAAATAAACTGAATAGATTATATGGAATGTACAATGTGTGCAATGTGCAAACAGCAGCAATATGAATGGTCATGGATTATGAAATGAAATGATGAGCAGTAGTGGTATTGTCCATCTTTAAAGTGCAATATTTAGTCCTCATTTATATGTAAACAGATCCAGAAATGTGCAACAAAAATGTTCTGTGCAAACGTTCAAATATTCAGTGTGGTTGTTTTTTGGTGTGTGAAGGAAAATAGCAAGTTCAACTAAAAGTTGAGTTCTTTGTGGAGTTCTGCCTGAGAGTCCATATAGCCTGCGGGAAGAAGCTTCTCAATCTCTCTGTGTTGGCCTTCAGGGAGCGGAAGCGCTTTTCTGGCCACAACAGGGAGCACAGTTCATTGTTGGGGTGGCTGAGGTACTTCATAGTCTTCCTGGCCTTGGTCCAGCAACAGTTGCTGTAGATTGAGTGCAGGCCAGGGAGCTTGGTGCGGATGATCAACTTAGCTGATTGCACCCCCCTCTGCAGAGCTTGACTGCGGTGCATGGCATTGTTACCGAACCAGGTTGCGATGTTTCCTGTCAGGATGTACTATGGTGCAAGAGTAAGTGTTCTTAAGCCCCATAGATGACAGTCTAAAGTCTCTCAAACGACTGAGGTGGTAGAAAAGCTGCCAGGCCTTTTTCATCATCGAGGTATATGAATCTGTAAACTCTCTCCACTGGGCTCTCGTTGATGACAGGTGTCTGGTTGATAGTGGACTGAAGTCCACTATCAGTTCCTTTGTCTTGCCTTTGTCTTTGTCTTTACCAATTCTCCAGTTCTCCACATTTCTAATCTCCTCCAGATAGAGCAGTGTCTCATTGTTGTCAGAGATTAGGCCTACCACAATGGTGTCATCAGTGAACTTGATGTGTACGATGAGTACAGCAGGGGGCTCAGACCACAACCCTGTGGTCAATCCAGTGCTAAGGGTGAGGGAGGCTGCGACATATCTGCCCATCCTCATTGCCTACGGTCTGCCAGTTAGGAAATTGGAGATCCACTGACGCAGAGAGTCCCAGGTGCTCCAGTTTGGTGGGGAGTGTGGAGGGAATTATAGTGTTAAATGCTGATATGTAGTAGAAAAAGAGTCAAAATATAATGCATTCACAACAGTTGAACAGTAATGGAATTATAGCACTTTTTATGAGATGCTGTATGTAAAATTATCTACACTACAATGAATGCACTGGAAGCATGCAAATCGTCTTGAAATCCTACAAAAATGGCATGAAGTAATGTTACCCAGAATGCAGGTAAAGATGGTAACAGGTAGTGCTAATTATTAGTATTAATATTAATAGTTTCCGTCAAAGCCTGCTACACCACACAGCAAAACTGAAGCAATAGATTATTTTTGATAAAAGAATATTAGTGCAGTTTTTCACCAATTACAATGCTTTCACTTAGCCTTTTACAGGAAAACACAGGCCAATAAAATCCCGAAAGGTGACCTTCAGTGATGTTATCAGGACTCAGGCCATATCAAACCTTAAGCCGGGTTCAGTGAAGCCTCAGAGAAGAGCCCATAATGTCTATAAGAATGACATGAGAAGGAACACTAAAGAGCCTTCTTTGGAGACAGCAAGATTTTTTGACTTTGCTGATGAATGTGAGAAGGAAGCTTTTTTCCAAAGACTGAAGTTGACCTACACCTTTCAGCTTCCTGCTAAACCGGTAAATTGATTACTTTTATGTTTTTTTTTTTTTAACTTGTTTGTTTTTTAAAAGAAGAACCATGTGGTATATTTAAAGTCTCTTAGATTCCAGTCTCGAGTCACTAACTGGTACACTATGACCTATGTAAAAATAAATAAATAAATAAATAAATAATTTTGGGTGTTAATCAAAATAAATTTAACAATGCAGTCATTCTTGAGAACTGGGATGAAACATGTTTAAAAAAATTTTTTTTAACTTTATTATTTCTAAAACCTAAATATATATTGTTGGACAGTGATGTATGGGTTATCAAACCTTGTTTTGGAACAACCTCCCAGTTGTAAAAGTTTGGTAAAAATGATAACCTTTTCAGTGCATTACAAGATTTTTAACACCGTCAGACATTAATATTGTCTAATAATAACCAAGTGTTTTTATTTCAAAATTCAATGAAGCATCTTTTAATAGCAGTTACTTAGGATAAAAACTGGCTTCCTGGTTAAGTTATTATGAAGAATCCATCCTTGCTTTTTTACCTAAAAACAATCCTAATAATAAAATGTTCCTTAATATTAATAAATGTAATATTTCCTTAGAAAGACACTATTGTGGGAACAATTTACTAAATAAATTAATACAGGTAGTCTTATTTATACTTATGAACATTCGAGACGAATTTCCGCAAATACGAATGGATTGCGGTTTGCATCGAACATTCATAGATGCAAACAAATAGCAGAAATAGCTCTTTTGTACAAAAATAGACACTGCAGTGCACCCGATATGAATATTAACAATTATATACAATATTTTCAGTATGTAAGTGATATATAAAATGTACGGTGTATTGTACGTGTGGGGGTGCGGGAGAAGTGAGTCGGCCTCACTGATTTTAATGCATCAGTCCGGGAGCATGATGATAGCAAATGGCTCGCCTGTAAAGCTGTCTCGATGGTGAATAATCCTAATTTCAGAAAATCCTTAACAAAACAAAATTCACAGTTCAAGAAAGTGGAAAACTTTGGTAGAATGGCTTCCTCTTCCCCTGGATTCCCCTTGTAAAGTAAAGTCTAAGTAAAGTCAACATCCATGCGTGTGTATGAGTGTCCGAGTGTGTGCATGTGCGCATACGTGTATGTGAAAGTCATCCTATAACCCTCCTCTTCTCCTGTCAGGGTTGATTATTTTCAAAGGTAAAGTACAGGTTAATTAGTTTTATTTTTACTTTTTATTTTCTATTAATAATTTGTATTTGAATATTTTTTAATTGTGGAACAAATCATTGAAGCTTCCATTATTTCTTATGGGGAAATACGCTCTTAGATAAAATGGCGTCCTGGATTCCCCTCGTGATTGAAAGGCACAGAGATACCATTTCATTGTCTGATTTATTTCCTTAGGCAAGGTTACAGTTTTTGGTCACATGATGGCATTGTTGGGAAAGGGGACAGATTTAGTCAAGTGGATTGGTATGCTTTATATTGTAAATTTGTGTCAAAGGCGTATAAGACTTTGTCGGTCCCCGACTTACAAAGAAATCCGACTTACGAACTTGAACAGTAAGTCCCCTCCTCAAGAAAAACAGAACTTGTTTGTGAGGAGGGGACTTACTGTACATAAACACCAAGCATTCCTGACTGACAATGTTAACATATAAATATAAAAACAGAAATTCTGTTTGTGAGCGGCAGATGGTGCATGGCCGGTGGGTGATGCACAGGTACATGAGAATGTGATTATTAGCTTTAATGTCATGCTTTGGGAGGTGGAGACATGGGTGACCTCTAGTAACTTAAAAGAGAATAGATCTTTAAAAGATATCAAAGGTGTACAGATACAAAACAATTAATTTTATTGTAAACATTTATGCAGCATTTAACACTTTGGAATAAATTTTCAAATCTTAATTTTTTTTTTTTTGTAGCATTAAACTCGAATAAAGTTTTCATATTTTTAAAACCACTGAATGGCAGCACAGTGGCTTAGTGGTTGAAACTATTGATTCCAATAGTTTGATTCCAACCTTGGGTCTGTGTGCATGTTGGGGCAGTTTGCATGTTCTCCCTGTGCTTGTTGGGTATCCTCTGGGTATTCCAGTTTTCTCCCACAGTTCAAAGACATGCAGATTAGGCTAATTGGTGTTCCTAAATTATCTATACAGTGGAACCTTGGATTACGAGCACAATTCGCTCCGGAAGCGGGTATTTCAAAACACTCGTAAACCAAATCAGGTTTTCCCACGAAAAATAATGGAAACTCAAATTATTTGTTCCACAGCCCCAAACAATAAATACATTAGAATAGTTAACACAAAATATAAAGTAAAAATAAAACAAATTAACCTGCACATTTGTTTTGGTTTGTGCGCTCAGGCGCTGTGTGTGTGTGTGTGTGTGTGTGTGTGTGAGAGTGTGACTGAAGCTAAAGTAAGGAGCCACTCTCCTCTCCCCCTTCTCGTCTTACACAGTTACCCTTCCTCCACTCTTTTCACACACACACGCGCACACAGCGGAAACACTGTTTTATTGGAAAAATTAACAAGAAATAAACAAGAAATCTCACCAATGACACTCTAACTGAATCACCGCTGTAAAGTAAAAATAAAACAAATTAACCTGCACTTTACATTTGAAAAGAATCGTGACAGAGCAGTGTTTCTGTGTAGAGCAGAGAGAAAGAGTGTGTGTGTGTGTGTGTGTGTGTGTGTGTGTGTGTGTGTGTGTGTGTCTTTGAAGGCGAAAGTAGGAGGAGTCTGTGTGTGTGTATGTGGCACGGTGTCCAATGACGCACGCGCACACAGACACAAAGAGCAGGCTGATACAAAGAGAGCAAATGGATTTTTAACCTCTCTAATGAGACTTGCTTTTGCTTTACACATGCGCTGTACACACGCATGTTGGGGCAGTTTGCATACAGACACAAAATAAAATATGTTTTACGAACACACACACATGGTCACAGTGTTATGGTAAACAGTCCACGTGTGCACAGATGTTGATTATACCAGTAAGAGATGCGCACCAAGACCCTGCAGGGAGACGATTACCCACAATTCCGCAGCGCAAGCAGAGAGAAAAATTGTTGGCTCCGTGGTGATCACGTGATGCTCGCCGTCAAAACAAGAAGCGCATGCATGATACATGATACTCGGTACTTGTAAACCAAGATTTGTTCGTTTTCCTTCCCCAGTCACATAGATCACCCTTCCTATCCTTTCTAAAGCCAACCACCAAAATTTATCTTTTATCCGCAGAAACCTTCAATGTCTCTTCCTTTCCTCTGTCTTCCTGTACCCTATTATTCCTCCCAGACCCAGACTACTTTTCCACTCTACGACTAGGGGCTGCCACTAATTCCACCGCCAGACACTTTTGGTACTAAATAAACCGGTTAACTACATCCACGATCAGCTGTGGGAAAAGCTATGTAACCTTGGCTTGCTGTGGGAACCAGGCGTCTAGGCCTCCACCAGTGGTGAAGTTTGTGACTGTTAGATGTAGACTTTTTTATTTAATACGGGAATTCACCACCATTTTCATTATCGGAGTGTACATTCCACCTAGCGCTAATGCTAAGGAAGCGGTATGTGAACTGTTTGCAAAGATCAGTAAAGTGTAAAGCACACACCCCGATGGACTGTTTATTGTCGCTGGAGATTTCAACCATGCAAATGTCAAGTCAGTGCTCCCTAACACGCTGGATCCGGGGCGGTACTCAAAGTCCCAAATATTCACCAGATGATGTTTGTGTAAACAAGATCCAGCGTGTTTTCTTCTCTCGCCTAATTCCAGCATATAGACCACTGCTGCATCCGCAAAGCCACCAGCATCGTGGCTGATCGGTCACACCCATCACACACACACACACACCACCCTCTTGTCATCTAGAAAAAGGTACAGAAGCATTTGGGCACACACATCGACTGTGTAACCGCTTCTTTCCACAAGCCATCCGTCTCCTTAACAAAAAGGGACTGGACTGATGCACACACACAATCACTCAGATTAACTCAACTACCTCAAAACATTGAGACTGGACTGATAAATCAACACACGCGCAAACACACTGATCAACAACCATTAAACAATTGTACACACCATGCTTTTTTGCACACTATTCATTACTTGTTAATTTGTACAAACTATTTTATCTTTACTGCTACTTATAAGGAACGTTTACCGCTTACTGTTTCTTCTCCCACTACCTCAATTCATTACCGCGAAGTATTGAAATGTCATGTTGACACTTTGTCGCTGTTTGTCAAACTTTGTTGTCTCTTTTGTATAAAACTGCTTAAAATGTCATTCTGTCTGGTCTCAGCTAGTCAGCTAATAAAGTGTCTTAGTTAGCTAGTTAGCATTGTTTTTTCTAGCAACTTGGTCCTGGAGGAATGTTTTTTCATTTCACTGTATACTAGACTGTATATGGTTGAAATGACAAAAACCTATTTGAACTTGAACATGATCTTGGCAAACTCCACAATATCTTCTATTCACTACTCAACCCACCAACTCCTTCTGCTCCATCCACTGCTGATGACTTCGCCATATTCTGTGACGAGGAAAATTGCAGCAATCTGCCAGACGTTTGCCCCTAACCCAACCCCAACAGGAAAACTTTAGGACCTTTGTGCCCCTATTGTAGCAGAATTTTCCAACCTTACAACTGATGAAATTCAGCAAAATCATCACATCCCTCAATCCCACTACATCTTTACTATACCCAATCCATTCCACAATGCCCAAGGCCATCTTACAAGACCTGTTTCCTTCATTACAACCATCGTTAACCATTCCATATCATCTGGTCATGTTCCTGCTGCGTTTAAGCAGCCAAGGATTACTTCTATCCTCAGGAAACTCTGACTGAATCCAGCAGACATCAGCAACTACTACTCGGTATCTCTCTTTATACATTTCTTGAAAATGACAGTTTGCAACCAAATCTCTCTTCATCTCTTGCAGAACAACTTCAATGATCCCAACCAATTTGGATTCAAAGTGGCACATTCCACAGAGACTGCCTTAGTCATTGAGCTCCATGCTAGATCAGCTGAATTGTCATTTGTCCTCATTTTCCTGGACATCCCAGCTGCATTTTTGACAAGATTCTGTTACCTATTCTTACAAGCCTTGGAACTTGTGGCGCAGCATTGCAATGGTTTGCCTCTTGCTTAGAAGATAGGTCATATGAGGTGACGTGGAGGGAATCCATATCTGCCCCACTCAGACTCTACTGGTGTTCAGTACTCGGTCCTCTCCTGTTTTCCCTCTATACCCCGTCTCTTGGTAAGGTCATATCCTTAAATGGCTTTTCATACCATTATTATACAGATGATAAGCAACTTATCCTCTCCTTTCCTTCCTCCGTCACTCAGGTTTCCACCCACTAAAACCGAACTGCTGTTTATTCATGGTGATTCATCCCCGGTCAAGACATTGTAATCTTCCTGGACAATAATCAGATCAATCCTTCAGCTACTTTCTGCAATCTTGGGGACAGTCTCTGGACAGTCAACTATCATTTTCCCCACACATTGCTAACCTTACTTGCTCTTGTCGATTTCTTCTTTACAACATCGGAAGAATTCGCCTATTTCCTTTTTCACAGGCTACTCAGGTGCTTGCTCAGTCCCTTGTTATTTCAAGACTGGACTACTGCAAATCGTTCCTGCCAGGTTTGTCTCTATGCAGCTGCACGTCTTGTTTTCAACCTTCCCAAGTTCTCCCACCCACATACGTCTCACCATGACCATCACTCCAGCACTGCTCGGCTGGTCCCACCATCTCTCAGAGATTGAGGAAGACATGGATCTAGACTCTTTTTTTTTGTTGTAGCACCTGCGTGGTAGAATGAACTTCCTCTAGATGTCCGTACAGCTGAGTCTCTGGCATCTTTGACGGAAACTCAATCAGTTTTGTAAGTCACTCTGGATAAGAGCGTCTGCCAAATGCATGTACAATGTATTTGTCAACACTGGCACACAATAAGTTACCACCGTTACATGAATTTCTTGATGTTGTGGATATCTGACAGTGTTGACAAAATTCCACGTTATGCTAAATAACTTCTGAAATGTATGCGGGACCAGTTTGTTTTTGCATAATTTGCTAGATGCATATTTAATGTGCATGAAATTCATTAATTTAACAAAAAATTAACCTAAATTGAATATAATTTAAGACATGCAATGTTGACATTTTATGGTTGTGACCACAGCACTATCAATAATAAACCTTTTAAAATATAAAAAATGGTCAAACTTACAACAACCTGAGCAGGTGAGCAGAGGTACTTTCCCAGGTGCTTGGAAATGTGATTCCAACCCGCAGGGAGCAAGGTGTAGGGTGCAGGGGCGCTGCTAAGGATTTTGGGCCCCATGAAAAGAATCTTGACAGGGCCCCAACACAGCTGAGACTTTTTTCATATTAAATTACATAAAATCATGCGCTTTTATGGTATTTTGACTATCATTCTCATATATTTAAGTCAATCAGACAATTGAACTCCATCCCATGTCCACACCCGTAATTTGACCTCTGTAATACTGCACTACTTCAGTACAGTATCTATCATTATTAGGAGGATGACATCATATTAAAAGGACACATAAATTTAAATTTTAAATGTAACAGGTGCAGTGATATACTACCATGGTAACGCATGGAGAAATTCACATCTGCGCTGGTGACTTCGCAGGGTGTTTCGAATGGTGGAGTTTTGTAGGGTAAGTTTCCTTCACCGACATTCCCTACAAACAGAACAGGGAGTAGGGAGCACCCTGTGAAGTGCACTTCGGAATGGAACGCAGCTCATCTTATACAGATGTGCCCATTAAGAATGCGCGTGTTTACCCGCGAGATGCCGCAATTTGGCGCATTATAGGTAATCGTCTCCCTGGCTGGGTCTTAGTGCATGCAGAGTTTCTGAGTGTGCGTGTGTGTTTGTGTGCGTGTCTGTGTAAGGCAGAGAGTGTGTGTGTGTTTGTTTGGGAACCTGAGAGGAGGGGGGCTGTAAAGGCGAGTGTGTGTGTG
>JAQQZT010000011.1:15633484-15647349 GCA_030068275.1 Clarias platycephalus | reverse complement strand
TGCACTTTGGAGAATTTATTGTGGAGTTATTGAGGACGAAATTCTGAATGTGCGAATATGCGAATATAAAACTAACTGTTTCCCTCCAATATTACTACACATCTGCTTTTTTTTTCCAGTAAAATATAAAGAAAATGAGCCCAAATATCAGCTATTCTCTTTGTCCTGTGTAATACTGCTGTCATGACGAAGAGTTAAAGATGACTGAGCTTATAACATCCCGTCAATGTATTAGCAAACTACTAATGAAATGCTGTGCGCTATGACCTGGGAAATACTGCTACTCATGCCATAATGAATGAACACCGTATTGCAGCGGATTGTGACAAAAATTAAATGTTGACGAAAATCAAGGCAGATATTTTATTAGATTAAATTTTTTTAAACCACGTTTTAGTCTCATCTATTTCCGGCAACAATATTGTATGCTGATTTCGTCACTGTCACTGATATCTGTGACGTCTTGTCATTGTCTCGTCTTAGTCATAAGAAAAAGGTTGTCAACGATATGACGGAATATATTGACGACCTTTTTTTCTTATTAATTAATACTACTGTCTGAGAATGTAGGATTTATACCACGCTAGTATTGTTTGGTTTTCTTAGCAATGAGAAGAAACCTGAAATCATGAGTGTTTAATGAATAGTTTAATGAATGGGCAAATATTAGGAAGAAGAGAAACTTTTACCACTTTACCCTGTTCCAAGAAGAGAACCCTTTTTTTGTTTGCTGATGAGTTGTTTAATTGTGGGATTGTTAGATGTTGGTTTTGAATCAAAGTCTAAATGTTGTTTCTCAATAGAAGTAGTTGTTAAACTTAAACCCATGAGGTGAGAACTTTACAAGGAAACACTAAGCTATAAAAAGTCATTTATTATATTTATTACAGCTTTTTCAGCTTACATTGGCCTTTATTAGCTATTTGATTGTGAGCCTGGAATTGCACTCTTACTCTGATCCTCTCATGTTGACAAGTCTTTCTTTCTGTCTTATTTCTCTCCCTGTTTCATTATGTTGGTTCTCTCCAGTTTTTGTTTCTGTTTCTTTTCTTTTCTCTTGCCTTTATTCTTTGGCCATAATGTCTATGACATCTGCTGCAGAGGTGAGTTGAATTACACAACTTTGAGGTCTTCCCCAGCTTATGGGGGTCTTTGAAATTACTTCCCTGAGATCTCTAGTTGTTTTCAGCATTTTAGTCAATAAAGATAATATTAGTGAAACAGAATCAGAAAGAGTTTTATTGCCAAGTACGCTTGTACGTACAAGGAACTTGTTTTAGTGACGGAGCTTCCAAAACAATAACAAGACAAAACAACACTACAAAAAAAAAAGTTGACAAAATGAGTAGGATGTGTGTTTTTTTAAAGTGGTATTTAACTTATTTGACAGAATCTCACACCCTACTATACTACTATACTAGATACTGGATACTAGTTTTGTGTTTGTCCTACAGTATGTAAACATTTGGAAAAATGAATAGTATATAATAGAACTTTATTTACTTCAATAAGTACACAACTTAAGAAACTATCATTAAATTATTAACAGTTTAATGGTTTTGTCAAGTTAAACATAAAGATATATTGTTGAGAAACACTACACATGACTTTTCCTACAAATATGTCAGTAGTCTCAATTTCTGCCTTTTTGTTTTGTTTGTTTTTACAGGCAACCAAGAATTCTTGTGTGCAACTACAGAGCTCCTCTTGTGACACTAGAACAGTACAACTGAACATTATTCTTTTTCCTGTTGTTGTTGGTGGGCGGTGTTGGAAATGTAGTGCTTGTTTATACTAGATACAGTGGACTTGCCCTCCAAAGTAAGGAAGCTTTGGATTACCTGGCAAAATAACAAACCCCGAAATAACACAAACACTGTGTCAACAAATTGCAGGTAAACCAAACCAAAATGAGGAGGACTTTACAGTTTATCTCTGCCATGCAGGGGATTCGCCTTTCCACCTGCCTGTTGCATCTTTCACCAGAAACTTCATCTTTCATCAGACTCTCTGGTAGAACATGTCAAATCTCTCATACCTGTTTCTTCACACCCACACAAACATACATATGAAAACCTAAAGTGCAATAGACATTATTATTTACATTCATGCACCCCCAGAGTTATTACACCTGGCTCAGGTCTTTGTTTTCTGGACTCATAAGAACAGATTTGTCTCACACTGACTGAAAAGAAAATGCTGAAAAGACTGCATTCAGTGCAAATCTAGTACTTAGTCCGGTTAGTGCAGTTTCTCAGAAACCAGATCACTTCCAAAATTGTTCTTTAAAGTAACTGTTATTATTGTGCACATGAGCCCATATATACCAACATTTCCTGGTCAGTAATCAAACGTGTATTATTAAAAGTTATCATTATTTATCACATGGTAAAATTTGTTGATATGTACATTTGTTAGAATAATTTCTTCTAGCTCTGTTCCCTCCCACTGTGAATACACCCCTTTCTATACAGCTTGAGCAGTAGCATCTCTCCGCAATTTATAATTTATTGACTGATTGTTGTAGTGACACCTGCAAATAAAATTCAAAGATCCTCTGCTACAGTATTTCAGCAGAGGTTCTTCTTCCTGCTAAACCTGTAATGGGAACCTCTTTTTTTTTTTTTTTTTTTTTTTAACTCTTAGAGAGGAATAACATTAGCCTACCAGCAGAAGCTTCCTTAGCTGGTTTGTATGGATTGAATTGTCCCAGCTACCCTTGGAGTTTGTTCTAATGTGCTTGTAAATATGTTTTTGACCATTGGATTCGGAATAATTAAAATCTAAATACCTCTTAAGCAGTGATGCAGCATCTCTCTTGCTTTTTCAGGATTTCTTTTTAAATGAGTAAACTATAACTCTGTTTCTACTAACATGTGTATGAGGCCATTCAAACTTTCAGCAATTCTTTTGCTTATTACAATATAATTTTATAATATATGTCTTAGCCCCTTTAAGTGCCATGGAATTAAAGTGCATTATGTTAAATGAGTCTTCATGTTAGATTAATTAATTGTGAGTTGTCCGTAATTTGAACAAAACCTTTTGATATTATAACATGATCATTAAACACATTTTATCGTACACCTTCAGGCTGGTAATTGCGCAGACTTGTTTTAAACATAAACAAATTGACCAGATTAAATTAATTTGAACTTGTCTGCTAATTTACCAATTAAAATGAATAATACATTAATGATGTGCTGCAGACTGCTATACAGGAAATAATAATTTGCATTAGTGAGCAAATTGCATTTATTAAACTTTGTGATATAAGAATGTGTCCTAATTAATAAATAGATGAATTAAATCACCAGCTCTATCACAGAAAGCTGTGTAAATATAAAAAAGTAATTGCTCCAGGTTGCTACAGTCTATTCATTGGGTAAGGCTCTTTTAATCTGTGCATTTAAAGATAATTTTTATTTCTGTTATTTGTATCTAGTGGCAAATTCTACTCTAAGATATTGAAGCTGGTAGTTATTTACCATTTGTCCAATTTGAGTGATCTTATGCGTCAAAGAATGCTAACTTGACACTTAACACTTTTAACCCTTTTTAGCTTGAATTGTTTTTTGTTGAGGATACCAGCTGTTCCCTGATGAAGACTTGCATACCAAATTGTTCATAGCAATTTCAGTCAATAACTATTTGAGCGATTGCAGTCACAAGCAAAACAGGTTGTAGCAAAACTGTTTGTATTATTTAAATCCAAAATTGTCATCATGAATATTAAGTGCAACCATTCTTAGCAGTCACATGTACCCATGAGCAGACTGGATGAATAAGGAAGCATCAGGATGAATAAGGAAGGTCCAGAGGAACCACTAGTATCTCAGAAGTGCCACGTGTAGCTCTCCTGGAGGGAGGAGAGATAGAACATGACTGAAATCTAATCACAACTATTCTATGACTTCTTTATTGAAGGAACAAATAGCCTGAATGTTTTGACCAAAGTAGTCACCTTTGATCACAGTAGTAAGAAGTACTCACTTGATTTCAAGTTCCATGCTTAATTTGGACTGAAATGAAAGAGTACACTTAAGTGCTGAATTTAATAGAAATGAGCTATTCACTCATGTATCTTAATGGAGTATTACATATTTTGTTGTATATCAAATTATAAAACTATTACTATTTGAATTTGTTATTGCCAAATTTAATATTTACTGTAATAATATTCAATTATAATTTTAGCACATTATAACATCCTTAATTACATTGTCATATTAACTACATGATATTGTATATTAATTCTGTATTTTATTATTGATATGTCATTAAAATTATTACCTTCAGAGGATGAATAATAATACTCACAGAGGCACAGCTGAATAAAAAGTACTATGTTTATTCGCCAGGGAAATAATTCTAATGGCAAGGGTGTTTCATAGTTTACTGCACAAGGCTAATGTTTTGGGATATATTAACATGAAATTAACATTAACACATGTGAATACATTATTAACAGAAAAGCAAATAAATAACTATTTATTATATTTATTATATCTCCAAGACTGTCAAAATCCCTTCTGAACAACTTTAAAGATAGCCTACCCTATTAATCATACAGTCAGGATCAAAACTTCATGTTTCCAAATTAAGTCAGAATGTAGAAGGCCACTTTGTAGGCATTACAACAGGTCTACAAGCTATCCTTTGAAGAAATAAAACAGCTAGTGTGTAGTAAGCCTTATTTTACCTACATAAAAGAAATACTTCATTCTTAAATTATAATTTCAATTAATTAATTAAAAAAGAAATAACTTCCCTGGGATATACACATTGCAAAAAATGGTACAACACTAGTCCATTTGATTTCCGCCATCCATCATAGTTCTGAAGCTTACTTTAGTTACAGTTTGAACTTCTTTCATAAAAATACTTTTGATTTGAGAAATTATTCTGAGAATTCAGCTGCATCAATGTTCTTAAACTTAGTCAGAACTGGACAAAGTGCACCTTCTCCGGAACTCTTGTCCCCGACAGCAAATCCACTTGTTGGCAACTATATCAAAGAATTAAAAAAAAAAAATTACAAATAATTTTTGTGCTTTTGACTTATGTTACTCATGTGGAGATTTCCATAAGCCATGATTCACTTGAATATATTTTGGTACCATTTAACATTTAATTAATAACATTTATGTTTCTGTTTGGTTAGATAGCAGTAAGTACTAATTTTATAAAAATTATCTATATATGGCAAACATTTTATGAAGAGGTGTTTACTAGAAACTTACCCCACTTACTGCCCATATAAACTGGGCATGCAGCATGCAAGGTCCTGGAATCCTCTTCTCCACTCTTTAGTAGATTGAACCAAATCACTGCCGAACCCTGTAGGATCAGTAAAGTGAATGCCATACACCCCATGATCATAGTTAAGTGTAGAGATGACTACTAAGTTTACTAACTATTTTTGGTGGAAGTGCAGCACCAATATCTGGAAACACAGTCGCTCCACCAACTTCAACATCACTCATCTAGGACAGAACGATCAGGTTTTTAATGATATTGAGATAAGGTAAGGAACTAATGTGGATACACTAAATGTCAAGTAAGAGACAAACAAAATAGCAGGCCTTACATATACCAGGACAGTTGCAATCCTTCTATCAGGAAATGGGACGCCATTTGCCACCTGTAAGGCCAACAAATTTGGAAAAGTTCTTATATACGGTACATACACTAGCACTTAAAAGAATAGAGATCATTTACAGTAAACACCTGGTGAAGCTGGATCTTTTAAAAAGAAATAACAGTAGAAATCACAACTATGTTCCACAATAAGAGTAAGAGAATTCCCATACATGGTGTGTCAAGAACTTAGAGGATTAGGGCTTGACACTCTACAGTATATGGCCATTCTAAATGGGTCTAATTAGGAAAATGATTCAATGTGCTAGTGAGGAAAAAGATTGGACCTTGGCGCAATGGAAAAAGGTAATGTGGTAGGATGTTCTACACTTGTTTGTCATATTATATTGCCATTCATACCAATTTGTGTGAGTTCATACCAATTTGTGGAGTTATCACAAAATGTGGCAATGTTTAATTTCCGTCTCAGAATGGTAATGAGTGTATCAGTCCCCAAATTTTTCTTGTGAGCTTTATTTTAATTACACCTCATATATCACATAGACAATAATATTCCTAGTCAAAAATCTAGATCTATCAAAGATCTATCCCTGTTGTCACTTATATAGGGAAGATTCACTGAGCATAATCTTGAAATAAAAGCTTATTTTTTTGTTTAACTTAGCATTCTGTAAATTAACAGTTTTAAACATTAAGTAATCTAATTTCTTTTCTTTTTTTCAAATCACACTGAAAAAGTTAGAAATATATATATATATATATATATATATATATATATATATATTACTGGATGAGCAGTCACACTGGTGTGAATAGCTGCTTAATAGATATGCTTAAACATATATCTTTTTCAGTGTGATATTGTGGTTAAATAATATTTTGGTCTTACTAAATGATAGTTGAACAATAATTCTTGAAGGTCTGCAGACCATACCAACTTATCAGGAACTTGGCTGTGGACTGTCCTTGAAAGTTTTGATAAGAAGAGGTGGGCCTTGATAAGTATCGGTGATACCTAATTCCTGAAGTTTCCAACATACACCATGATCTGGTCTTGTTATGTGTTTAGTAAAATCTGTGAGAGTGAATTTATTTTTTGGCTTGGCAGTACTCTCTGTGGAAGACATGAGTGTCTGCCAAAATGTTCAATAGTTTGATGTTCAATCATGTGACTGCAACTGCTCTATTCTATTTCTTAGACTTTTGAAGAAAAAAAAAAAAAACATTTGCAAACTGGTTTAAAAGTGTCCCACCCTTGAGTCATAGTGTGGTTCATATTGTCCTCCAATGCCATAATTTGCAACCTGGAAAAGAAAAAAGAATTAACTTGTTATTGTGTAAACATTAAGCATTCATTAAGTAATTCCCCAGTCTTGTTACGCGGCCATACACTAAATATAAATGTTTCTTGCAACAGTAGGGTTTGTCACCCAGCACACTGTAATAAGCCCTTGAAATAAGTGTGATTTTAATCAAGTACTAGCAAAATACTGTAGCAGGACCAATCAATGTTTCTGTTCTTCTTTCTGGTGCTCTCATTAATGGGAAGCCACAGTGAGTTATTTATGATAACACATTTAATCTATCACAAATCAAACTGCGTCCTGCAACCCCAGTGGCTGGATTTGGAGGTTTGGCTGGGAAGCAGAGACAAATCAGAAAGCAAACAAATCAGTTGCCAAGATTTGTGGCAATTAAATCATGTTAGTTGCTTATGCAAAGCTTTGTAAACCACCAATTATATGTAGCTACACCTGAGCACAAAGCAAGGTGCACAAAGTAATTGTTTGCTTGGACAAACTTGGTCTGTACAGAGCCCTGACCTCAACCCCAAAGAACACACTGCAAACCATGCTCTGTGGGCTCTATGGCAGCCACAAGTGTAGTTTGCTGGTTACAACCAACATGTTTGTTGGGCACGAGCCAATTATTTATATTTGTATTAATTTGATATTTGTAGGATAGAAAATGAACCTGAAAAGTCTGAAGATGCACAACTGTGACATTTGAAACGTGGCAGCATATTTGTACTTGTACTTTTTTTATACTAGAATCCATTTCCCAAACTGTAAAGTGACAGACAGACAGGATTACTCCAGACTACTGTACATCTCCCAAATGACACATTCTGCATCCCATGATTCCAAAAACTGATGTATCAGTCTCTCTGCCTATTTCTGACACAACAGGCCATGTCCAATGTCTATAGTATATAATAATTAAATCAAGTGTATCAATGATTTAGCAGTTTATGAATGTATTAACCTGACAGTGTCTACTTTTTAATGAGGTCAGTCAGTGCGCTGGTGATATCTGGAGTTAAACCCCCAATAATAGTAAGGTAGCCCCAGGAAAAGGATGGTGGATGGTGGTGGATGTCTGAGGGTCAATGATTCACTTACTATTTTTTTCATCTTATCTGAGGTCATATGTTTTAGGCACTTTTGTGAAGAGAGGCCAGAGCTGTCAACAGATCACCATCTGGCAGTGAGTTGAATCAGATAGCATGGGAGACAGCTGAACAGACCTGGCAGACCCAAACTAATTTCGGGTTTGCTAGGAGTGGCCGGTGTACTTGTACAGAAATATTACAATTCTCAGCTCTCAGAGAGTTTTCCTGTGTCCGAGAAGAGGTGGGGGACTGAATAAATCATGTTCATGACCTTCATTGTGGAAGCTGCTGCACATTGCTGTGGCTAAAAGCTTGTTGGTGCTTGTCATAACAGCAACTCAAGGACCTACTGGTGAGAGAATCTCTCGGGTTGAAGAAGTTGGCTTTTTGTACCTGGCTGGTTGGAGAAAGTCCAGCTTCAGCAGAGTCTCTCTCAAATAAGGCCTGTCTCATCTACGACCACATACTCAAGTTATTGCCCTCATGCGCCTCACAAAAACATAGCTTTTCTCTCTTCTTTATGAGGCCTGTTGTTCTAGCTATTACTGCTTAGAAAAAGACTGTAGTACTAGGTGTTGTAGTGGTTTAGTCATCTTCTACAGAGAAAGTTTCACTGTGTCTTCCCTGTCGCTGCAAGCATTCACCTTTAAATGTCTTGCTCTTAAATGCAAACCCCCCTATACTATGACAATACTATTAATCTACTGCACAACCCCCCGGTCAAACTTATCTTTCATTTTAAAGCTGCATGATTTCCTTGTTTTACTGTATTCTGTCTCTTCCAACATCATTATTATTGGGGACTTCCCTCCCATTTGGCAACCAAGTTTTAAAACTTTCTAGATTGTCTCAACTTGGCACTACATATTACTGTCCCACCCACATACCCACATTAAGTGTCATATTCGGGATTTGGTCATTACAGACATGTTCCCCATCAACAATCTTTTGGACCTGCTCTGGGGGTGTCTGAGCACAAAGTTATCTCACTCTAACCTGCTGCACATCCTTCCCATCTCTATCTCTCTGCCTCGTCAACCTGTACAGATCTATCACTCCCTCCTTACTATCCAATCTAGCATACAAATCCTCTTATGCTTTTTGTTTGGCCTTTGCCACCTCTACCTTCACCTTACGCTCCACCTTGTCTCCCTGTACTCCTGTCTACTGCCTTCAGTCCTCTCTGGGTCTGTTTTGGGCTAGCTCTGATCCTGAATGACAGATAGATTGCTTTCTTTTCTGGACTACGGCTACTTTCCTATAGATTAAAATCATAAGTCATAAAATAAACACGTATAACAAAGTTTGCACAAAAAACTAAACAAAATAAAAAACACAGGTGTCTAAGGCTTTTGCACAGCACTATACTTATAAAGTATGCACCAGAGATTTGGTACACTTGAAAAAATCAGAACTTCCCTTTAAAGGTATAACCCTACACTGTCAATTATATAATAATAATAATAATAATAATAATAATAATAATAATAATAATAATAATAATAATAATGATAATAACAAAATGTTTCAAACATATTGGTGAATATATGAAATTGAGAATTTAAGCTGTTTTCAAAGCAAAGGGGGTCCTACCCAGTGTTAGTGAAGTACTGTATGTGGAAGTAAGATGAAGTCAGCTGTCCATGTTAATGTACTGAATGACGAGGTTGGAGTTCAATAGCGTTCTTCTTCCCTGATGCCACAGGTACTGTATATTCTAATAAGTGGCCAATGATTATAAATGTTATTTCAGCTAAATGTTACTTTATATTTGTTAAGCGGTAAGCTTCTTCCTGCCATGTAGCAGACTCAGGCTCACTTCCCAGCCGGTGAACCACCAGGATTGCTAGTTGCCACTCTAAGCCTGGATGAAAATGGGAGGCCCAAATTGGATAACCTGTTGTGGCAACCCCTACTTGGAGGAGCTACAACACCAGCAAAAACTATTTTAGAAACTTAAAGAATATTCATTAAATTGCACATAATAGTTTCCACATTAATAAAACAACTACCAGTTCCCCCCTATGTGCTTTCAGCATATAAATAAATAAACAAATAAATAAAAATCTCTACCTGAAGTTTTTCTGCAGTAACCATGTCCAAACCAGTGATGTCACCGATTCTCTGACTGACACGAGCAACCACGGGACTCTCATCATTAGATAACCATGCACTGAAACAGAGAAAGCCTCCATCTAAGCTATATTAAATGCAGAAGAAGTAGAAATTTACAAAGCGTATTTTTGCGTTTATAATAATTTCTGACTGAAAGGTAATTTTTTACAGGTCATACCTCTTTGAAACTCGCACTGGCGTGGAAATAAGATTTCCAGTAACTGGGTCTGAAACTTTAGCTCTGGTCAGCTATTAATAATAAGGAAATGTTGT
Organism: Clarias platycephalus; assembly: GCA_030068275.1. NCBI lineage: Eukaryota > Metazoa > Chordata > Actinopteri > Siluriformes > Clariidae > Clarias > Clarias platycephalus. Next base: position 15,636,968 of record JAQQZT010000011.1, on the reverse strand, counting down.
TCATGAATCATTTTATTAATCCTTTCATCAGTTGTATTTTTGTCACAAGAGCAACAAATACAAATATCAATCTTAAAACCAAAACAGATAAAAATAAATAAATAAATAAATAAATAAATAAACAATCGTTTCATGTATGGAAAAGTGTCAGATTCACCTTTGGCCTTGTAAGTTTTTTGATGACCTCTATCTCACTTAAGGAAATTACATCATGGTATCTGAGGATGAGGGGCTCATCCCATTCCTCCTCTTCTTTAGCAGGGGCATATATCAGCTGAGGGTTCCATCCACCTGTCGTGTACCTACAAACCAGTTTCTTCTGTCTGTTAGGGTTCTACAAGTCGAAATATGGAAATAAAATTGTGTTTATACTACCTGAACATGTTCACAAATAAATCTTATTTTAAAAATGTATATATAGTATACATTTAGTTTATACTATATAAATGTAGTATAAATAGTTTTTCCCATACACTATAGAGTCATTGTTATTAAATAATAAATATGGCCTTTTAACTTATGTATGTATTCAGTTCTTTGTGTGTTTTGCCTTCAGTCTCAAATTTGTAAAACTGTTCATAACTTTTGAACTGCTTAATGTGCAATCATTCATTTTCCCTTGATTGCTAATTAGGTGTCGAGTTGCCCAATAGAAAGCTGGTTGTGTTAAAATTTAGTTTTAAAATTTTTTTCCATTCATCACAAACTTTGGATCATGGTATTGTAAGATTAGTGTGGGAAAAATGCTTTTGATAATGGTTTCTTTTATATATATGAAAACAAATGTAATAGCTAAATTGTCAAAAGTTATATTTGTATACATTGCTTGGCCAAATAAAAAAAAAAGCCCTCATCTCAAAAGGGTAAAATTATTGAGCTGCATCAAGCAAGAAGAATATCTAAGGAGAATTGAAATCACTGGAACAACAGTAAAAAATCAACTGTAAAAACTACATATAGCTATGTTTAACAGTGAAAAAAGAGCATTTCCACAATGGGATGAGAACTCACAGGATTGGGACTAAACAGTGGTGTAGCCATAAGAAAACCACTTGTTAGTGCCACTAATAGAAATAAAAGAGCAATGGCTTTAGAGCAATGGAAAAAGGTCATGTGGTTGATGAGTCCAGATTGATCCTAGTCTCAGCAGTTATGTGGAAGTAAGTCCACTGTCCATGTTAATGTACTGAATGACGAGGTTGGAGTTCAATAGCGTTCTTCTTCCCTGATGGCACAGGTACTGTATATTCTAAAACTCAAATTGTGAAAGATGAATCTGGAACATTAGGCTTTATTTTCTCCAGTCATCACATTGTGGGCTATAATCAAAGCTAAAGATGATTGAATTAAATCTTAGAGTGTGCAACACTTTTGGTGGCCAGGTAGGGTATATTGTCATTAAACTTCACATTTATTTAACATGAACTAAAGTTAGAGAACAAAATTTGGCATCATTTGCAAATCAGCAGTGCATCCCTTTCTTTTGATTTTTTGTCATTTTAATCTTTCTAATCTCTATACAATTATTTGAATGCACAAGCCAATTTTAGGCACTCTGTTTATTTACCATTTTGATCCCCTGTCCTCTACACAAAGCCTCATATTCATTTCGCCATGGACACTGAAGAGAAGACATGTCAAAAGGAGTGATGATGTGTTGCATTCCATCCCTGTTTTTAATATTCTCTAGCCGGCTCTTGGGATATGCAGGCTGCTGGAGTGTAGTCTTCAAACTTAAAAGATCTGTGGAACATGAGTCAGATAATGTCCTTACTTTTTGAAGAAACAATGGATTTAGAATTTTTTTATTAAAAAAGTTAAATTTAACTTAAAGAAACAGCGTCTGAGTATACAGTATGTGAGCATGTAAAGGAGTGCTTTGACCATCAGTTTTTAGATTCAGATGTCTTTTTGAATCCTTGTAATAGAATAAAAATATATAAAATATATTCTAAAAATATCAGCTGTCAGCTGCTCTCAAATATGATTATAGCACTCACAATAGATGATCTGATCTACGTCTGATCTGATGAGAGCACAGGAAATGATACCAAATGAAAAGATGCATAAGTGCTACAAAAAGCATTACAGGAGTTACCATTGTGAAGTAATAGCTGTATTACTCCAATTGCAAATGGCAGTTTTGATGCTTGAAATTGAGCAGAGGTAAGAAGACTTTGAACTTCCTGTTCGGTCACCACAGCTTCTGCTCCCTTTCGGAGCTTCCTCATGGTCTCCTGAGTCCAGAGAATGGCGCACTGGAACTGCTGATTCTGATAAGCAATCACTGCAACTTGGAAACAGTCGTCTGGGTCCAGGGAAGACTGACTTTCTAACCCTGAAAATAACAATGAATATTTTTATTATCCCCGTCTGCAGTCAAAGTGCTAAACATACTGTAATGTTGAATATACAAGAAATATTGTAATGTTGTGAGAAGGTTCCATTTAGTAAAAAGTAATGATGAAATTCACCAATCATGTCCTTTGGATCTAGTCTGTAGAGTTCCTGCAGTCTGATGATGGCAACTGCTATGCCCTCCAAATTATTTTCAGTGGGAAGCAGCTGAGTTTTTGACATAAGCATGTCTAAATCTGTGTATATTAAACAAGATACCCATAATGTGTTACAATGACAATCAAAAGTCTAAATAAATATATATATGTCATTATAAGCTCTCTAAACATCAAACATCAATGTGAGCCATGTTTCCCTGTTTTGTACTGACAAAATATTAGCCTATATAATAGTAACAGTAACAGCAGTTACTAGAATCACTGTCTAATCTAAGATTATTTTGTAATTATATTTTAGACTCATACAGTATACATATGGAAACAATTGCTCCGTAATTGAAGCTTTCCAAAAATATCTGCCTTTAGACTATACTGGTATAAAAACAACAAATTTGAATGAAAAGTTGGCAACTTAAAATTACTCAACACAGTGTGAAAGGAGTAATACTAACGACTGCCTTTTCTTAATCAGGTGTACAGTCTCCTTGCTGAGTTGTCTGTGGATTCACTTCCTGACTAATTTTATTCTGCTGGTGTTCTACAGTACCCGTCCAAAAAAGTTAAAAGCAGATACACTCTAGAGAGTTGTTGTGAAATTCCCAGGTTATAAAGTATCAAATCAGCTCTTTAATCTTTATGCTATTATCATTACACTTTTTCTTCAATATGATATTTTCTGTAAACATTATGTGAAGCTTCCTCCGTTATCTGGAGTATATTTTGTACTGCGCTGCTACCACGTCACTGGCTGATTAAATAACTACGTAACTGTGCAGGTGTTCCTAATAAAGTGGTTGGTGAGTGTATATGCAGTGCATCTTAAAAAAATTATCTTGAGGAAAGTTTTTATTTTGTAAAATAATTAAAACAGTTAAACTCTCCAAAATAAATACACTACCGTTCAAAAGTTTTAGAACACTTGCAAATTTCTTTGTTTTTGTTTAGTGATTTATTTTCGACATTCTACA
>JAQQZT010000011.1:15614400-15624644 GCA_030068275.1 Clarias platycephalus | reverse complement strand
TCTTTTGATTGTGTGAAGCTGCTTTGAGGCAATGACAATTGCTAAAAGCGCTATACAAATAAAATTGAATTGAATTTCGACCCAACATGAGCAACCCAACAATGTGTTTAAAGTACCCGAAATAACACAAAACTAAAATAACAATAAACAGATACAGAGATACGCTACAGTATATAAAGATTTATACTTTGTACAAATAAAATTGTCAGCTAGTGAAATTGATCTAAACAACATTTAAGCAATGTTTTTTTTGACTCATTATTGTACAGTAAATATCAATAGCTTTGGTTCAGATTTTTCATGTTTGGTGTATAAAGTACTCATGTGGAAATTACCATCACTATTGTATTTCTTCGATACAACATTTTTTTTATGACTAAATTGTATTTTAAAACTGCGGTGAGTGAAAATGTCACTTTGTACCACCTGGCGGTCATTTCACGAATGACTTTGAAATGCAACCGATTTATTTTGGCCGCTGTCGTTTTGCGGCGGCGGTGAGCGGGGCGGTATTAGTCATTCCGATTGGGTACCTACTGTAAATGTTTAAAGATTAACTATTTAGAAGCATTTAGGAAGGTATCTCCTTTCCAGGTTTCAAACGTAGGCATGAATGAGACAAAAATCGTCATTATGAATCAAGTCACTAGGTATGTTATGAGTTAATGAATCCTACCTTTCTTGGCCAGATAGCAGCACCAAAATCTGGAAACACAGTGGCACCACCAGCTTCCACATCACTCATCTGCCATTACAAATGTAAATACAATAATAAAAATTAGTAAGGTGGGCTTCCATGGTAGAATAGTACTAAAGATATGTAGAAATGTCCCACGTAAAAAGTTGGCAGCAGACATAGGCAACTTATTCACTAACCACTTTTGTATCACATTATAGTTAAAATTATGTTTACACTGTGTAAATATGAGATGTGGAACAAATATTATAGTATTATCTTTCCAAGTAAAAAAAAAAGAAAAAAGATTGAACCCTTAAAAGGAAAAAAATATATGTAGAAGGAAAGCATATTGTCTTTATTTTGCGAGATCACTGAAACTTTATCTGAAAATCTAAAATTTATCTGAACAGGAGCAACAAACGAGAAAGTAAGTTTTTATACACTGCACGGCTGGCTTTTTATACACTTTTTACACGCGACAAGTGCCCTTAGGGCACCTTTACTTCAAAATGATTTTAGTTTAGAAACCTGAAAATGTAAAAAAAAGTGAAAAATGTAATTTGCCAAGTTGGGGCCAATTATAAAGTTTTAGGAAGGCTTGTTTAATTCATTTGCCAATTCAAGCCCATTACTTGTACAGATCCCCCCCCCCCCCCCACCTGTTATTTCTGTAATTGTTTTCATTGTATTCCTATTTTTTCCTTCTACATATTTTTTCCTCCTGTGCCCCTCCATATGGAACTTATATTAAATGTAATCAGACTAATTATCAAGATAAAACATGCAGGTTCACTAGTCATGTACATTACATTATGCTGACATAAATCAATCAAAGGCATTATATAACATGCCAGACTGGGGACATCAAACAGTCTGACGAGGAGCACATGTACAGTAATTAATTATTATTAAGGGTCAAATAATACATCTGTTTCACAATAGATCTAATGACTTGAACTTAATATTGTACAATGCACAGATTATAAAGAGACTGTTATTGTTCTTGAAACCTTTTAACTAGAACCTGTCAAGCTTGTCTCTGGGTGACTTGTGCCAATTACACTTTTTTGTGGGAATTCTATTGTGACAATTGTGTTTACCATGGTTTCTGTTCATTGCTCTCATGTGTTCTGGTTCAGGCTTGATTAGTCAGTATTTAAGCACCTAGTTTTTCTGTGTTCTCTTTTTGGTATCTGTAATAATACTGGAAAGTCTATTGCATGAGATTTAGCTAAAAATAAATTATATATAGAGTACCTATATAATGTACACTTTGAGGATGTGGATATTGAATATTTTTTTCTTTATATGATGGTCAGTAGATTTTTTTTTCCTTTGTTTTGGCAGCCAAGTCTAGTATTGGTGTACTAATGGTTATATATTGTGCTAAACCCTCAGTATTCACTCTGATAAACAATCTTCTCTTGATTGTTGACTTTGACACAGATATGGGTGATCTGACACATACAGTACTGTGTATGCTGGAAGGTGATGATCTGCCAAATCATTGTGAAGGAATATACCTTTACCAGGAAAAGATTTATTCTGTCATAAACCACAGATATTTTCAGTGGTCTTTTATGCTTGTTGGTGTTTCTGTATACACATATAGGCATTCAAATATTTATTTTTAATGTTGGCTAAAACAGCACCGATCCACATTGAGATGTATGTAATGCTTCTGATATCTATTTGGCCAAATTGTCTGGTAATTATTTGCAACAATTATGCATTTTAATACATTTTTATTAAACAAGAAATCAATGTAAGCTGAGTGAGGCTTACAGTATGGGCAGCTATTTAATTTACATTAATTTTCATTTGAATAGAAAACAATTTTAATGTTTAAAAACATTAACTTATTACACATGATGGACAAATGAAAACGAGCACATTAGCTAGACAAATGTCCCTGGAACTCTCACTCAATAAAAGGTTATTACTCTGACCAGGGACCTCAGGGCGTACAGTACATACTTACATAATTTAAAAAAGTAGCCACACGATTTCCTGTGCCTAACGATTTGAAAGCTTCGGTCTCATCTTTCTATGAAGATAAAATTTCACAATAAAAACATAGTAAAGAAACAGCTTGCTTCAGACCGCACGCGTACTTACGTAGTTAAGAAAGGTGGCAATCCTATTTCCATCAACCTTGAGGTTGCTGTCAAAAGGACGCTGCAACAGACATTTATAATTTTAAACCAAATTGAATTGACCAGGTGAAAGGGCTCCCATCTTTGAATTTCTTACCACATGAAAAGGGTGACAAAATGGACAGAAAAAGGACAGAAAGAACTTTGTAGGATTGCACAGTTGAGAACATGTAAAATTTGGATTCAAATTTAACTTCTTTTAACCAAGTTCAAAGAATTGCTCATTATTCTTCCTTTACTAATAATGACCAAAACACTAGACAAGCTTTCAAGCTCATGTTTATGAAACATTTCTCCTATAAAGCATTGTATGACCAGGATAAAAGATTGGCCATATCAGATAAATAAAAATCTAATAAACTGAAATGTTCAAAGAGAAGTGGATTAACAGGTCTCAAAACAGACCTAACAGCAAGAACATTTATTAATTTATAATTATTACAGTTCTGAAATTTATAGTTTATATATTCTTGCAGTTTCAATTCCCACACACAAATTAGTGAAAGGCTGTTAAGGTGTCATGCCTAGTTACAGTACTGTACATACACTACCTGGTCAAAACAAAAGGTGCACAAACAAATCTTCTGCTGGCATTTAGTTTTGTTTATAGAATGCATTCGATGTGGCATTGTTTACAACAACTTTATGCAAATCACCACTTTTAATTGTGTCCAGAGTTTTAGTATTTTTGCCTTTTATCTGATTAGTCTGACTAACAAGTGGTTTCCTTGTGGCCACACAGCTGTTAAGTCCCAATTCTGTAAGTTTTTATCACATTGTTCACTACTAAACATAGCTGCAATTTTCTATCCAGCTCCATCGAGCACGCGAGTGATCTCCGATCATGGTCATGCTGTCTTTTTTCTGACCACATTTCTTGTGTGAAGTTGATAATTCAGCACTGCCAGTTTTAATATTGTGTTAGGACAGTTCTTCACCCAGTTCCAGTAATTTCAGTAATCTTCTTAGATTTTTTATTTGTTTGATGCAGGTTAATGATTTGACCCTTACACAGTAACAGACCATGGGATGTGTTCCCATGTGTATGATTGTTTAAGAAATGAGAAGCTATAGAGTTGTTGCAGCTGACACATACAAATTACCACAGTAATTTTCCAATTAAAGGCTCTTAAGCAATTGTTTATTTAAATGCAAATGGTGGTGTTTTTGGCCAGGTGGTGTATGCTACAACTGGTCAATCACTGAATAGTTAATGAATATATTGACATTTTTAAAAAATTGAGAATGATGAGCTATTGAAACAACCATGTTGCTTGCAAGTTTTGCACAGTGGGCTTACCCTTGAGAAGTCAAAATGAGGCTCATATTGACCTCCAATCCCATAGTTAGCAACCTATATTGGAAAAATGAATAGGTCATAAATAAATACATTTAATTAATTAATAAAAATCATAGATTTTACTCCAACAATATAACAATTACTTACTTCACAAAAGAGCCAATTTGACCTTAAATCCAAATCACCACAAACAAAACTCCAGCAAAATCCACAACAACAAAAAGGAACTATGCTGATGTAGCGTTTAGAAAAAGCATAATTTCTTTTAACAACCTAAACTTAATCTATAATATAAAAAAAGATAAACAAACACAAAGTTCTATACAGACTTCATAGATTATTGAAATCTAAATCACCATAGTCAGGAGTGGACATGGCGCAGATGGCAGAAGATAATATTCCTATGTACAGTAACTGAGAATATTTAGCAAAATATCATCTAGATGATATAAAAAGTTAGTTTTTAAAATTGTATTATTATTATTGGCGGCACGATGGCTTGGTGGAGTTTGCCTGTTCTCCCCGTGCTTGGTGTATTTTCTGTGTTCTCCAGTTTCAACCCACAGGCCAAAAGACATGCACATTAGGCTATCTGGCATTCCCAAATTGCCTGTATTGTGTGAATGCATGTGGTAATGTTACTACCACGGCAGTAAAATGGGAATAAATACAATGGCAATCGCCACTGGCCTCCATGGTCCCTAGTTGGACTACAGAAGTTCCTAGATGTATTATTATTATTATTATTATTATTCGTAGTAGTAGTAGTAGTAGTAGTAGTAGTAGGAGTAATAGAACATAATTAATAATTTGTTATTGTATTAATGTAACTATTAATATGGAAAAAGGCAAAAATTATTTGGCTTTTGAAGTAACAGCAAAGACGAAAGCTTAATCATGTCTTAAATGTCCAAGCTTGAAATACCTGAAGAAGTTCTGCAGTCTCCACTGTTAGACCAGTAATGTCTTCTATTCTCTGATTGACACGAGCAATTACTGGATCCTCATATGCTTCCAACCATGCACTACAGATCATTAAATAAAAAGGATACATCAGTTACAAAACAGATTCCTAGTACTCAGAGAACCTAAATAATCTTTTGGAATAATTAGTCAAAATTATTTCACCTTTTGGTTTAAATATATTGTTTAGAAGTTTCCATAAATACTGATGCAGCACTGACTCACCTCTTGGATACCCTGTACTGTGCTGTTGTCAGTACACCTGTTTTTGGATCTCGCACAGTTGCCCTTGCAAGCTAGAATGGTTAATAATAAATATTAATAAAAAAAAATTATTTACGTTTCTAGATGACCCCATTGCCCAAAGGTTATACTATAATAGTATGAACATTCTTAAAAAAATTTTTTTGTTGACTCAAAGTCTCCATAGCATCTTAAAGGACCATAAATTTTTCAGACTTTCAGATTCATGACAATACAGTTAAACCTTGGATTGTGAGCATAATTCGTTCCAAAAGTGTGCTTGTATATCAAAGCACTTGTATATCAAACCGAATTTCCCCCATAAGAAATAATGGAAACTCAGATGATTCGTTCCACAGCCCAAAAATATACAGTAGCGCCCTCCCTCTTCTCAAATAAGAGAGAAGGGAGGGGGATACTATGTAGGACAACTTTCATACAGACACAGACAGACACACACTCACGTAATCACTGCTTTGTGACAGAGAGAGACTCTGGATCTTTAACAAGAAACCTCTCTAATGCTCTCCTCTCTTTTGCTTTACGCGTAAACACATGTACAGTTTATTGTATACATATTATACATTGTGATGACATGAGTACACAGATGTTGACTGATGCACATGAACTGAGAATGAGCATGGAAGACGATTACCCATAATCCGGAAGCACGAGAGAGAAGAACCATTGGCTCAGTTGTGATCACCTGACGCTCGGCAGACAAAGCGCATGCCTACTACTCGTATATCAAGCCCTTGCTCGTTTATCAAGTTAAAATTAATTTAAAATTAATTTAACTCGTCTTGCAAAACGCTCGCAGACCAAGTTACTCATCATCCAAAGTTCCACTGTACATGTAATAAAATTCTGTAAGGCAAAGTTGACTTCAATATAAGCAAATTAAACATTTCCACATATAAAAAAATATTTAGAAGGTAGTTGATATTTGGTCATAGGGGACTGGCTTGAAAGCTTCAGATAACTTGGACACCTACAAGACCACAATCATTATATATGTATCTAGAGTTAGTATTAGTCTTTTACTGAAGAGAAAAAAAAAAAAAAAAAACACCTCTTGTACTTTTTTCTGTACACAATAATTTGGCTACGTTGAATAATTAACACCTAGGTTGAATAAAACTTCTACATGTGCAGTCCATTGCAGAAATTTACATTTAGGCATTTGGCCAACGCCCTTATCCAGAGCGACTTACATTTTTATCTCATTACACATCTGAGCAGTTGAGGTTAAGGGCCTTGCTCAAGGGCCCAATGGTGGCAACTTGGTGGTCATGGGGTTAGAACCTGGGACCTTCTGAACCGTAGTCCTATGTAAGCTATGTCCAGTTTGATTAATAAAAGTTCCAGTCACTTACCCTAGGTTTGGCAAGCTCTTTGATCTTCTCAATCTCTTCATCAGAAAGCATGTCCAGATAGCGGACAATGTGTGGATTGTCCCATTCGTCCTCCTCCTTTATTGGCTTGAGAAGAAGACGTGGGTTCCTATTCCCATTATGATAGCGGCAGAACAGCTTACTTTTCTTCTGTTGAGTCTGTGGGAAAAAAAAAACTCAACCTTATAACCAATAAAACCAATAAAACCAATAAAATGGTCTTCTGTAAACAAACGCTCAAAACAGAAAATGGGCAAAAGTGAACATCATATACAACTGCAGTTTCTGTGTAAAATCACAATATGGGGTCAACTACAGGCAATTAAAATTTTGACCTCCCCTCAATTGCACTTTAGACTGCATTCTTGTCACCCATACATACATTAAGCACAAGGCTCATTGCACACCGCTTCACTACTTCTATTTGCACATGACATCATATTTGTCATGTTCTTAATTGCTTACCTTATTATTAAATGACTTACATTGCATAGCATTATATTGAAAAATGTGGAACAGTGGAACCTCAGCTCACGACCCCAGCTCACGACCAAAAAGTTAGCCTAAAATCTGTCTCTGCTCACAAACTCCTGGGAACACGACCCAGAAACCGTCATCCCAAGCTGCAGCTATCAGCTAAATAAAGGCATGAGTGCGTCATGCAGCATCAGTTTTGCTCGGTCTGCAGTCACGGATTGTAAATATGATAAAATAATTTTGTACTAAGTGGAGTGTCTGTGTAGAGTGCTACACAATATGAATGATAACTCCTTTTGTGCAGCCCAGTTGCAAGTCTGCAGCGCAGAAAAAAGAAATGTCTCTGAATAGATTTTTTGTGAAAATGTCTGCCACGTACGAACCAGGGGCCAAGGGGAAAAAAAATAAAGAAAACCCCTGAAAGGGAATTGTTTTTATGGAAGTAGACTCTCCTTCCAAACACTAACCTCCTCCCCACCCATAGTATTCTCCTCCATTCCTTCACATCACAGAGTCTCCCTAAAAAAAGTGCACAAACTTAAAAATAAAGTGTTCAATATCTCCTATACAGTTTATATTTAGTGCTGTACTATTTTTGTATAATTAAGGTTTTTTCACACTTTGCTTTATATTTTGTGATATAAACAAAATACATCAAAAGTTAAATATAGTTCGTAGTGACGGAGAACAGGTTAATTCTATTTACCTTTTTATGTATTCCTATGGAAAAAAACAAAATCGGTCTACGACCAAAACTTAGAAACGAATTAAATTTGTGAACCGAGGTTCCACTGTTTAATATTTTATTTAATATTTTATTACCCTCACTAGCCTTGCTTATGTGCAGTCTGCATATCACCATGTGTTGTACCCTGTATAACTGTGTATGTGGCAAACAAAAACTTTGAATCCTTTAAAAAGTCATTAACAAATTTACTGCAAGTTGAAATTAAGTTCTAACCCAAATCTTTTTTCCATGAAGACAGACAAGCACAATCACTTTATTATATTAGATAGATTATCAAAAACATTGTTTTGGAATTAGCAACATAATAAACAGCATACTGACTGTTTTAAAAACAACACGACTTTAGGTGCTGTAACATGACCACTCTTGTTATTGCACATGAACATGTAAACCAAGCATGTGCCAAAAGTTATATCCCCACAAAGAATATAGAATAACCACATTCTGTAATCTGGATTGAGTCAAAATAACTTTAATTCTAGATCACTTTTTGTCTTTCACTCATTATATCAGCTTTGTGAGCTTAGGATTTTACTAACATTAGTGGATCACCAAATGCAAATCAGGATTTCTGAAGCTACCACAAATCTGGCAAAATGTTTTGTTTGCTTTAGCTTACACATGTGACTCGCACAAAACTTTGGGGTGTGCTGAAACAACTCTGACACATGTGAGATGACAGCTCCACATCACAATTTACACAAGTGGTCATAATGTTTTGATTCACTTCTGCCACACTTTACACAATGTGTAAAATTAAGAATAATGAGATTTTATCATCTTCAGAATGGTTTGCAAATTTTATAGATTTCTCTTTCATTCCTGCACTCACCATTTTGATCCCCTCTCCTCTACACAGGGCCTCATAGGCGTCTCTCTCAGGCAAATAATCCTTAGGGCGCTTATAGGTTACCGTCTCAGTGGATGTCTCTCCAGTAGGATCCTTTTTTTTCTGATCCATCTCCTTTAGCTCTTTGGAGAGCAACTGCTCAAAGTACCGCAGATTGCTTTGTGCTCGGTCATGGCTGGGATCTATTAATACATTTAGAAATTAATAAACATTACACTCTCTGCTTAGAATTATAACAGCCAAATAGTTTATGATAGAATCTGAAATGCAGCATTAAATCACTCCTTGAAATAAATACTACAGCTATGATAATCTAATAAAAACAACAGGCAGATCTAGGACATACTATATATAGTAAATCTAATGTTTACAGATTGTTTTGATTTGTGTGTGTGTATGTACACACACACACACACACACACACACACGTTCAAAAGTTTGGGGTCACTTGCAAATTTATTTGTTTTTGTTTAGTGATTTATTTTCTACATTCTACAACAATACCGGGAATTTCAAAACTATAAAATAACACATATGGAATGAGTTAATTATATAACAACAACAAATTGTTGTTATTTTAAGACACAGAGGTCAGCCTTTCTGTAATAGTTCTTGCAAGAACAGCATTGCCAAGTGCATTTGCAAAATCCGTCACGCACCATAATGAAACCGGCTCTCATGAAGGCCGTCCCAGGAGGGCGAGACCAAAACCTACCTCTGCCGTAGACGAGAAGTTCATTTAGAGTTATCAGCCTGAAAAATGACCAGTTAACAGCACCTCAGATTAGAGGCGTTATGAAGTCTTTACAGAGTAGAAGTAGCAGAAACATCTCAATATCAACTGTTCAAAGGAGATTAATGCATTTTTTGGACAATGTAGAAAGAATTAAAAATCAGGACCGATCATGGAGTTAGAAAGTGACCCCAAACTTTTGAACGGTAGTGTATATATATATTTATATTCACACACACACACACACACACTGCTGCTTCCACATTAGCCATCTGGTCATCAATACATAAATGCTGTTCAGGATAAAAAGCACAATACAGTGGAACCTTGAATTACGAGTAACGCAGTTTACGAGTGTTCCGCAAGACGAGCAAAGATTTTTAATAAATTTTTACTTGAAAAACGAGCGTTGTCTTGCTTTGCGACCATAATTTGACACTGTTTCTGAAGGGGGATTCACACACGCGCGAGTGCGCGAGAGACACACACTCCGAAGAAACTCAGCTCTGTCCCAAATCTTTTCGGAGGTAAGGAGCTGGTTCATTTGTTTGTTTGTTTTACTTTACAGGAGTGATTCTGTTAGTTTGCGCTCACATGAGTGTCCTTAGTGATGTTTATTGCTAATTTCAGATTAAACAGTGTAGCGGGAGAGAGACGTTGATTTATGACCGCTGTTTACGGAAGTGTAGTCCAGTGCGGGA
>JAQQZT010000011.1:15475209-15487340 GCA_030068275.1 Clarias platycephalus | reverse complement strand
TTGTTTTGTTTTGTTTTGTTTTTTGTTTGTTTTTGTTGTTTGTTTGTTTTTCTTTTTTTTCTTAGATATCGACAAAAACAAAGAACACTTGAGTAACAACGAATCTTCCTACATTGGCGTGGATAGACTCCCGCCGTCTCAGCTTTTTCTCCTGTTGTTTTATTCTTTTTTTATGTTTTTCCTGCTTGGCCCCTTAAGCGGTTCAGTAGGCATGAGATATGAGGAGGTGTGAGGAGAAATGTTCTGTAGAGAACTGTTAAACGTTATTCTACTAAATAATGCAGTTTAATTTGGGTTTAGTTTTTGTTTTAAAATCTTATTCTGAGCTCACCACGTCTCTTTTTATTCTTCATTTTCATTCTACATTATTCAACAACAGAGTAAATATACACACACACACACACACACACACACACACACACACACACACACACACATTGTAACCTGATCCACCATCTCTTTAATGTTAGACGATCACCATCTCCTCACTATGTTAGACGATCAGCATCTATGTGTCTGTTTGTGTTGTGTGTGTGAACAGGACATAAATGGATGGAGTCAGCATTGGGTGTGTGTTCATGCATGTTTTGGTGCAAGCTGTGTGTCTGTGTGTGTGTGATTAATTACAAATATTTCCTATCCTCCTCAGACTCACTTTATCTTTTATACAAATCGAGGAAATGTGACGAAGGTCTCATTCTGTTAAACCACTCCGCCGCCTATTACATGCAGTTTAATTCTCCCCTGTGATCGGCTGGATGAGGCGTCGAGGATGATGTGAAAACCCAGCATTGCTGTCGAGCATCATATGCACAATGCTATCTGTCTCTTGGCCTCTGCCATGGTATAATTCTTTTCCTGTAGTGTGTCTGCTTTCCCAAGGTGCCTCACTGGAAGATTGGAGTGTGAGGGATGGCATGCTCACTCGACCTCCTGGTTCCATTGAGGCTTGTGGGTAATGGCTGGGTCAGAGGCCTTTTTGATGTTTTATTGAAAGATCACTGCAGCCATCCCAACTTTTTCCTGCCTGTAAATCAGGATCCTCTGTGGCAGAGCAGAGCATGGTTTATGTCAGGTAGCAGCGGGAGAGGCTCATCTATCTATCTCTTCTCCCCCCTCCTCTCTCTTTTACCGCCGTACACCAAGTCCACCACAGATAGTCTGTGTACAGCATGCCTGTTTATCCGTTTTGTTGTACGCAGTGCAGTTTGTCTTTCACTCTGTATATACATGCATTTGTAGTTTTGTTCGTGTCCATTTCAGCGCAGTAAAGCTTTCTTTGTCGTAGATAAACTGCTGAAGCAGCACGAACTGTCTTCTTTACTTCTCGTGCTCTGCGCATCTGTTAATGAGTGAGTTGATGTAGTTGAACATTTACTTAATAAATATGTCAGACTTTAACTGCTTTCTTTGCTCTCATCCTCCCGCGCTGCCTCCCTACGGTCTTCACCTCCGTCTCAAGTGTTTCCCAGGGCTTGCTGTGAAATAGCAATTAGTTTTAGATTTACGCCACAACGACAGACACTGGTATATAAATAGAGGTTAAACACACAATTTACATATTAATTTCATGATTCATTTAATCAATGATTTATGTGGATATAGATTGCTTTTAATCTGCCTCTCTGAAGCACTGTTCTCACACACACTTTCTCTCTTCTGCTGCTCACTAAGCATGACAGGATAGAGTGGTGGTAGGATCTCTCTCTCTCTCTCTCTCTCTCTCTCTCTCTCTCTCTTTGTTGTTCTATCTCTCTCTCCCCTCTCAGCTGTTCAGTGACTTGGAGAGGAATGCGAGTCAAACAGCCCTCCTAATTGGTTTAATTTTTCAGTGCGTGCACCGATCCTGACACCCTTTACCGTGCTCCGCCATATCTTCTCTCGCTCAGTGATTGCTCTATTTCTCTCTCTCGCTCTCTCGCTCTCTCATTTGGATTTTTCTCTCTCTGTTTCTGATTTTCATTATTAATAATGGGGCAATAATCTGGCTGGTTAAAGAGTTGATAATGAGAGCAGTAGTAATGGTGATTGGTGGTACTGGTTGGATGTTCAGAACAGATTGTTCATATTGAGGCGAGTACAGACATAATTGAAGTATGATTGAGACACATTCACTCATTTTGAACAGCTCATTGCTGGAGACAGCAAGGGACATGTGCATGAGGAAATCGAGGAAGATAAATTGGCGACATTTTGCTGTATATTATATTACAATGGAAGTGTGTAGGGCAGCAAATTTTAGCTTATTTGTAGATTGTTTGTGGTGGAAACCACCGCTGAACATCTGCCCTACCCAGCTCAATTTTTTTTTTTTTATAAATGTGTACTGTATGTATGCACTCCAGCTGGTCAAAATGTTAGTTCAATGTCTTGAACCGCGATGTCAAACTGGTTGGAATGGAAGCTTGCACCCACACCGGCCCATTCTGGATCAGTTTGACACCCCTGGTCTTTACTTTTGGTTATAGCCCGCAATGCGGCGTCCAACAGCTGTATGAAAATTACCCCTTTCACAGTATGAATCTTGGAATATTCCTGTGCCCTCAGGGAAGAAAAACTCAGTAACCTGGTCATCCAGTGCATTCAGGTCATCAGCTGACTTCATTTTATCGCCACATAACGTTGCTGAGATTAGACCTGACCACCCGAATCAACCTCAGATCATGACACTGCTTCCAACGGCTTGTACAGTAGACTGTACATGCACTTTTTACCCTGTTCCAAAGCCATGGGCGCATCAGGGTAAAAAGTGCATGTACAGTCTACTGTACAAGCCGCCGGAAGCAGTGTGGTCTGAACTCATCAGTCCAACCTTTAAGCTCCTTAGCAAATTGAAGCCTTTTTCTGATTAGTTTCACTAAAAAGTCTTTTTTTATGGCCACACAACTGTTTAGTTCCAATTCTGTAAATTCTTTTCACACTATGCATGCGGAAATGCTCTCACCGTCACTATTAAACGAAGCTCTGAATTATATAGTCAGTTTTGTACAACGTCACAAAGTGTTTAAGTGATTCATGATTTTTTTTTCTTTTACAAAGGTTTACAGTTCAGCACTATCCCTCTACGTTTTGATAATGTGTTTTATTGTTCTAAACCCAATTCCACACACAGATCATCTCAGTTGCTTGTGCACCTTTTCCTAAAATAATTTCCCTTCCAGTTAACTTTAAAGCCGGGCGTTAGAGCGATGATGTTCTGTGGCTCCTTGTAGAGGGTGTCGCTAACAGTCTTCCCCACCTGTGTACTGAAACAGAAACATGCAGTATTTATACTTAATTGAATAGTAATTTACTCAAATTTTGTGTCCAGGGTGTCCCCGCTTTGTGCACTAAGTTGCTTGGGATAGGCTCCAGGCCCCTGTGACCCTGTAAAGGCTGTGTAGATCACATCATGATTTAATTAAATTAAGTAATTTTAATGAAAATATTTTTGTTAAATCAGAGACAAGTTGTCTCTTCCATTTGTTTAAAAGTATTTTTTTTTAAATTATTTATAATATAAGTACAATATTTTTTATGGTATTTATTGAATATATGTTTCTAATTATAATTAGTAAAAGTAATTATAAGAGCCATACGATAAAGATTACAGTTCATCTCGGCACAGAAGGAACAAACTGAAATGATTTATTAGTGTTGACATCAATATGTCACTGCAGGGTTAGACTGGAAGAAGAGCAGAGGAAAGAGAGGGAACACAAAAGACTTGGAGAGTGAGAGGAGAGAAGAGAGAGAAAGTGAAATAGAGAGAGATGTAAGGTGCAGAAAGGTGCGTGATAGCTGCTCATCCTGCGGAAGGTAAATAATAGGCTTTAATTATTTGCTGGCGGAGCTGTTGAAAGCCCGGGCCGATATTATCACCGGGACTCCACAGCTGCTATGACGTGTGGCTGTGAATGTTAAAGGTGTTAATGGAGGTGTTGGTGTGCGCGGGCGTGTGTGTGTGTGTGCGTGTGTGTGGGCGTGCATCTTTGTTTTATCGGGTGCTGGTAAAGACACAGTTAAGAGATAGGAGATAGGCGATAGGGGATTGTTAGCCTCACTCTCCACACCATTAATTTTAAAGTGTTCCTCTGGTGTAGGTTCTTGTTATCAATATACACATCCATCACGAATTATCAGTGTTTCGACTGCTAATGTGTCTCATAATTAGTATTAAATGACATATTTCTACATAAGCTTGTGTATATTCAATATGCCTTTATAATACACCAAGTGTATATATAATACAGCAACATGATTTGTGAAAAGAAAATGCATGTCATAATGTCATATGATAATCAACAGAGCGCATATTGCATTAAGAGTAATTGCATTATTTTGTTACACTTCTTCTTACTTATCTTGACACGAGAGCTTTATTGACAGCATGGTCTAAAGAAAGACAACACTCATGTTGTACACGTATACACACATATATAATATGATGGTTAGTGCTTCCTGACAGTGCTGCATTGTACTGTATATGTAAGCGTCTCTGATCACAGATCTTTCTCAATTAAGCTTGCTGCCAGGCTGGCATCCACTCATGTTGGCATGGGCACAGCGTGGGTCTAAGGAGAGACATTCATGAGCCTCTTTCCTGCCGTAAAGCTCAGCTCTGTATCGCCTCCCAGTGATAGGCACTACTGGCCTTTTACAAACTCTCCGCAACCTATAACTCATGTTTTGGTCCATACATGGGGGTTTGTGTGTGCACACTTTAAGCAGTGCTTCTTGTCAGATGTGTGTCTTGCGTCGCAATAGCATGCTTCGCAACCACTCCAGCTCATTAATTTTCTCCTCAAAGTTTCCTGCATCTGGGCCTGGCGCAATGTGTGTGTTTGTGTGTGTGTGTGTGTGTGTGTGTGTGTGTGTGTGTGCGCGTGTGTGTGTGTGTGTGTGTGTGTGCGCGTGTGTCTGCTGTGCTGGGGCTGTCTTGTGCATTTGGATGAGAAGGGAGAATGAAGCTTCCTAATAACTAACTAATAACCTACATTGGCTTTCCTCTAAATAGCCGCTACAAACAAGCCGCAAAAAATCCACTTTACACTCGTTCTCCTGACATCAATTTTTTTATTTTCAAGCTGCCAACATTGTCAAGGCTGTGCTAGAAAAGGACATCAGCATTATGAACATATGTATGTGTGTATGCTTCCTTGATAAATACCGAGCTGAACACGTTCTGTCTGTCTGGTGTGTGAATGGGCATGTGTGGCAAACAGTATGGCAAGGAAGCAGGTCAGGGTTAGAGTTTGTGCAAGGTCACATTTAAAACACATCGGGGTTCGGAGGGGCCCATAAATCAGCTGGTGCATATGGCTGCCCTCTGTGCTGCCTGATTTAACACCTGCACCCAGACCTTCCTTGTCAGGCCTGCCGTTCTTTATTACTAAGTCTTGGCTTGCTGTGGCACTCCATCCCTCCCCCTCCTCAGCACTGCGAATAGAGTTCACCTTTAAAAGAAAGGCAGCAGTAGCTCTCTGTCCTCTCTTCTTCTGTCACTGGCTTGCTTTTTCTTAGCTCTCCGTCTTTTGTTTTCTCACCCCCCTTAGAATAGATCAGAGTTCAGGGAGTGGTCAGGTTTTTTTTTAAACATAAAGCAGGGGAAATGCAGGGGGTTGTGATTTAGTAATGGCTTCGCTATGTGTCGAAGAGGAAATAGGATGTGGGTGCGTGGAGCGTGGCCGTACATGTTGTGGCTGTGATACACAGTCTGGAGAAGTGCTTAATATGTTTGTCGTAGCTGTGACCGATATTGTACAACCTGATTAATAAGTAGGAAAAACCCAGAATGTTTTTTCTTTTCTTTTTTTTTTCTTTTATTTTAAAAAATGTGCTTAATAAAACATAAAAAACAAAATCAAACATTTGTGTGTTTTAGGAGAAACGTTATCATATCTTTTTTTTTTTTTAAACAACAACTTTTGAGTAACTTTTATGGCCACAGTTTTGAGGTCACTGCTGCGAGCAGGTGCAATGTCTTCCATCTTGCATGACAAATCAGGACCTCACTAATTAGGAAATGTATGTTAAATAATGGAGCTCACCGGAGGTTGAGCTTCTGCTCTTTTGTCATCCATAATAGAATCCTTCCTTTAATTTCTCCAGGGCGGAGGGGCCTGAGGGGCCCTTGAGGGGACATCACTGTATATTACAGAGTAAAATACAAAATGATGGAAAATTGGTGATGTGTAATATTAAAAGAAGTCAGAACAAGCAAAATGAGTTAAAAGCTCAGTGATAGGCGATTCTTCTCCTATTCTTTTTTGGCTAATTTAGGCTTTAACAAAGACTAATGGACTTAGGCTAAAGCCTGTGCGGCTTCTGTTTTAAATCCGGAGTTGTTATTCAAGGTATAAGTGCATTTCCTTTGTGTCATACTGACTGATTCATTTGTGTATCAAAGTTTTATGTCAACTTACTGACAGGATTTATTTGTAGAGTTTTGGTAGCTCCTTAGAAAATCCCTAAGCTAAGCCCTTTAGCATAGCTCTTGAACATGCTAATCACAATCACAAACAAAAGCTGTTGTCAAATTGCGTTAACATCTCACACAAAGTGCTTTTTTTTTTTTTTTGTGTGTGTGTGTGTGTGTTCCTCACGGTCTGCCTTAATAGCAGCCTTGGCAGCTTAGGAAATAAATCGCAAACAATTTGGCCACCCTGTCATAATGCGAAGGCGCTTGTCAGCAGGTTCTCAAGTGCAGAGAAGGAGAGTTTAATTATAATGTGAGACGCGTGGCTCGCGCCTTCCGCTGATTGGCAGGTAGCCTACTCGCCCCGCCCAATCCTGAGAGGAGAAGAATGCGGAAGTAGTTTGACGGCTAGCACCTCGACGGCCCACGCTTTGTTCTTATGAGCTTGAAAAGAGCCATGCGAATATTCCTGTCAGAGACTCACCGCCTCTTCTGTCAAACTCGGTGCCATTTCTCCTGCTAAAAACACACTTCCTAGCATTGTTAGACTTTTTTTTCTCCCCTTCATAACTATTTCCACAATAGTTCTCAAAGTGATGAGTAGCTATTATTTGCCTACTAATACTGACACATAATTGGACAGTTTCCGCCAAAATCTGTGCTGTTAGGCAACAGCGTTGTCAGAGCAGCGAATGGGTTATGAGATTCATTTCCTTCAAGACATTGTGAGGTTGTCATTCAAAAAGTACTCATAAATAGTTGTTTTCAAGCTAGATGAAAGTTTTTTGTCACCTCAAAGCAAAATTTTTCTTCCAGAAAGTGGCGACAGCAGGGCAGCAGCCCAAAAGATTTCTAGTTCACTCTTTGAATATTAGCTACGATGTTTTATTGATTAAATAGCATCGCCGCTTTAAAAGCTGCATTTAACCAGACTACAAACCTATTTGAAAATATTACTTTTATTTTTACAGTTGCAAAATGACTGAACTTTTCAGGCCAGTCTCACGCAGAACTACATACTTTTCCTATATAATTGTAAATGACTGAATAATTAATAAAGCTTACTGAATAAAATTGTTTAAAATGAATCAGTGAATAACGCTGTATATAGAGACAGAAAATAAATAGCCAACTCTCCTCACATAGACAAATGACTTAATCCCCTTAATGTGACACTTTCTCTACCTCCCGCTGTCTCTTTGCATCAACAAACACATGACACCCCTGTACGTCTCCTCCAAACCTCTCCTCTGTATCTTGTCTTTATGTCTCTATGTCAGTGTTCTAACTCTCGCACGATCCCTTTTTTTTCCGATCCCGATTTCCCGGTTCATCTATAGCGCTTGAACAGTCGCACCAAACTCAGCCGTCTACCCGATCGAGCCCTCCAGCCATGAACAGCAACCATTAATGTAAATTCTTGAATAAAGCCCTGATTTAGCAGGCAATTGACGTATGCCAGAATGCCGTTATCAGCGTGCGTACGATATGAAAATGACTTTCGTGTGACGTGGCGCAGCGTGTTATTAAATTGATTACACACATGATTGAACCAATTTTATGCTCGGTCGTGTGTGCCCTGTCTCTTTCTCTGTCTCCTCCTCTTTCCTCTTCTAGAGTGCAGAGCCTCACACATATACTAAATAGCTCTTAGGGTAACAGCACATATATTAGGCAGCCTAAATGAACTGAGCTCTTTTAGTAACTAATAATCTTGTGCAATGCACTTTAAATCAGTTGTTTCTAATATTATCTTATTTACGGCAACTGTAGAACATCTAAAACAATTTTTGCTTTGTTCATGCAATAACCGTGTGATAGTCATTTACATTTACATTAACAGGGCATTTTTTGCATTAGATACTGGACCAGTATGGAAATTTCTTAGCATAAATAGTATAACGATTATACAGTCTAATATTTTTCATCATTACACTCCCTTCATTCAAAACCCTTCTTTATTCAGTATTACAGAATTACACATAACAGTACAATGTCAGTTCAATATAATTATGATGTGATTAGGTGACGCAAATCCATACAGAGGATCACAGAAGTTGGTATAATTCTCAGCACTTTTCTGGTACATCCTTGATCAGAAACAGTGACCATTAGCGATTGGGATAAGGTCATAATGATAGACGATAAACCATTTTGTCATTTTGTCAGGGAATTGCTAATAGTCATTATAACACACACACACACCTCCATTTCTACAATGCATGCTGTTCATAAGAAATTGCTGCATTGCATTGAGCACAGCAGGCTTCTGTCTTTCAGATAACGTGCACCTTGACATTTGGTCCTCCTTAATACACCTCTTTGTCACAATCGCCGATGTAATTGTCTTCTACAGAGTGCCGTGCTTTTAATTAAAGTGAGTGGTACGCTATGACAGAAATGATTTATTACACACACTCTGCCACCGACGCACACACACGCGCATACACGCGCGCACGCACACACACACACACACACACACACACCTCTGACTGTGAGTCTACACACACAGGGCAAATTAATTACACCAAATCAAATTACACAGCAGCACCAAATCACGCTGTCTGTCTGCATGTGCCACGGCAGCACCAACAAGAAGTTTATTAAAAGAAAAAAGGAGGAAAAAAAGGGACGGAGGAGCAGGAGAGTCAGAGAGGTAGAAAGTGAAAGAGCAAGTGATAGATTAAGTAGAGTATTATTAGGGGTTAGTTGAAGAGGGTGACTTAATTATGGAATGGGGTGTATTTGTGTGCGTGCGTCTGAGTGTGTGCGTGTGCATCTGTGTGTGTGTGTGTCCGCGTGTCTGTGTGTGTGTATCTGTGTCTGTGTGTGTGTGTTTGTTCGCGTGTCTGTATGTGCGTGTGTGTGTGTGTGTGCATGCATCTGTGTTGGTGTGTGCATCTGGATGTCTTGTGGATGTGTGTGTGTCTGTGTGTATGTGTCATCTGCGCGTGTGTGTGTGTGTGTGTGTGTGTGTGTGTCGTCTGCGTGTGTGTGTGTGTGTGTCGTCTGCGTGTGTGTGTGTGTGTGTGTGTGTGTGTGTGTGTGTGTGTATGTGTCGTCTGCGTGTGTGTGTGTGTGCACGTGCACTGAATCATAGCTACAAAAATGCACTTCACTGCATCTTAACTGTTTGATTAATGCATTCTGCTTATTTTTTAAAGCCCAAGCTTTGTTTCACTGAATATTTCCGAGTGTGGTCTACACTTCGGTGTAGTGTTGTTCTTTAGCAGTTAAAAAAAAACCTGATCAAATATTTTATAGGATATAACAGTTCTCATAATTCTCTTATGATCTTAGATAAAGCACATATTTATTTATTTTATCTAATTTGTGACAAACTTGTTTCTGTTTGATTATAGAAGGCTATAGAGAGGTTTTTCCCCCTGCTGTTACAGTGTTAGTAAAATAGATTCGAGCCATGCACCAGGAAGCCGTGCTCACAGCGAATAGTTTAATCATCTTAAGCATCCTAAATTAGCCTGGATGCGTCTCTTCGGCCTGTTTTGGATCGACTGCAGGACAAAAACTCCCCCTTTCCTATTAGACCTATTTCTTGTCATCTTTTTTCAAGAACAGAACAGTTGCACTCTCAGTATCCCCCCTCCTTTTTATTCACTCGAATAATACACAGAAAACATCCTGTTTTGCCTCCAAACTTTTAAATGTTAATTAATTGTCCCATCCTGTATGCCTGGGAGGAAAGGGCTTGGGAAAAATGATTACAGGGAAGGGAAGAACAAACAGAGCTCCCTTATGTTCCTCTCTGTTGTAAACTGTGTTGCTTTGCACTGAGATGGACTGACAGTGAGTAAGATGGAGCACAGCGAGTACGTTTTGGGTCCATGATGCTGAACTGACGGTAAAATGCTACGTTAAGAGGTATGTGTGTGTGTGTGTGTGTGTGTGTGTGTGTGTGTGTGTGTGTGTGTAAAACATCAGAAAACTCATTACTGACAGCTAACATTCATGATAATACCGAGCGTACTGTATGAATACACACAGTGGCTGTTTTCATAAACTACACTCTTACTCATACTGAGGCTCTCTTGTTTCTTTCAAAATGAAAGATACACTCTTTTGGGCCACTCCTGTGATTTTAATTAAATAGAGGTCATGGAGGTGTACAGTTCACCTCCCACGTTTAAAGGAATTTAATCTGCAGGCACACACATACAGACGCACTGGCGCAAGTGTCTTTGTGTGTCTCTGCGTGTGTATGTGTGTGTGTGCCTGTGTGTGTTTTGTGTGTGTATGTGTGTGACTGAGTCCCACAGTTTAAGCCATGTCACTCACAGCCGTGACCCATCGTGGCCCAGGGCGTTTATGAGATCCAATGCGGGAAGTTGATTTGTGTGTGTGTGTGTGTGTGTTTGCTTTGTTTTTAAACCTTCCAGTTCCTACGTGCACATAGATGCATGCTGACTTTCAACATATATTATTGTGCTGTGTGTGTGTGACAACAAATAAAAAGAGAAATAAATGTCCTGAATAAACATGTAGTGCAAGTTGTAAATAATAAATACAAAATGTCCAAAAAGTACATTTAGTTTGATTTCATTACGTGACCGTGGATAAAGTGATTGTAATAAATTGAATCAATTGCGTTCATTTCCTTAAAATGAAATCTCGAATGCTGTACATGCCACAAAAAAAAATCTCAGCTGAAAATGTTCTCCTAGTTTGATTAATTATGGCTTGATGCAGTTTTAACAGTTTGAACTGTTATTAGATTTTGTAAAGCATGTATCGACTGATAAAAAGAGTAGGTCACAACACCTATGGATTTTCCCGCCCACGGCATCGGGCACGCAGGATTAATTAAAAAAATGAAGGCAGCTATACGAATGCAAGTTTGAGGTAATTATTTGAGGTTTGTGCTGACTCCATAACCATTGAGACTCGCGTCATGTTTAAGTGCTCGCTAAAACAAGTATTCGTCCCATGCTCGATAGTTTATTGTTGATCACTGCTTAGCGGTTCACTGCTGAGTCTAAGAGCAGAACAGCATTTTGAGCAAGGTTAGAGAGAAAGCACGAGAGAGAGAGAGAGAGAGAGAGAGAGAGAGAGAGAGAGATTGAGTATTATTAAAATTTCCTGAACAAATACAAGGTAATTGGCTTGGGGCAGCAGAGTAATTGGCCTGTTCAAAGTCAAGGGATAAAAGGGGAAGGAAAAAAAGAAAATTAAGGACCAGAGATGGAAAAGTTAGCGGAAAATGTTAATATTGCACTATTGGTTAAAAATTATGATGACACAGCAAGAGCAGGATGCAAGCAGAGCAGATGAGAGAGCGAGAGAGAGAGAAAGTTGGCTAAAGGTAAATAAGCATATTATTAATGGACGATTGTTAGTGTGAATTCTCTCACTGGATAATATATTAAAGAGCCACGGAGCAACGGTATGAAGAAGAAAAAGGTGTTTTTGTGCTGAAGTGTTACGATTGGAGAAAAAGAGGATAATGGGATAAATAATATCCATCTGAATAAGGGGTAATGTTTGCTTGGAGGTCACTGGCTCCCTGGGGGTGGAGGGAAGGTGGAAGAGTCGTGTCATGAAATAATTACTTAACACTAGGTAAATAAAAAAGAGAACCCTCACAGACATGCACTTTTGAGCCAGCGTAGACACCTAGAGCTCACCAGTGTCTGCGTATGCTCTCTCTCTCTCTCTCTCTCTCTCTCTCTCTCTCTCACACACACACACACACACACACACACACACACACACACAC
>JAQQZT010000011.1:15433949-15464234 GCA_030068275.1 Clarias platycephalus | reverse complement strand
AAGCCGCGGCATGCCGCGCGCTAAATTGCGGCATCCCGCGGGAAAACATGCGCAGTCTTAAAGGCCCCATCTGTAGAGAGAAATCATTCTAATAATAATAATAATAATAAAAAAGTTTAGCCTTTATTCCCATCTACTCCCTAGCTGTGGGTGCCTGTATTTCATTTTCAGGAGCTGTACATCACTGGTGTTTGGCTAACTGCCATTTCCTTCTTTTCGTTATTCTCTCTCTTTCTCTCTCATTCCATTGACTCTTGAGCCAGATTATGAAAATAAGTCGATGAGAGAAAAAGTTCCCCGTCCTAATTCTAATGCTGCTTGCATCTACCTTGCATTTTAGATTTGCCTGTCCTAGCCCCTCTGTGACCTGCATTCATTTTGGCCCTGGTGCTTAAACTATCTGGTGAAAGACCAAAACTAGACCACAGGAGTTTCTTGTGTTTATTTTATTAGACTGTCTCCATGACCATCTGCTTAAGACAGTAAAGGACAGTAATTGCGTTTTTTTCTCTCTTCTTTTTCTTCCACATATTCACTATAATCACAAAAAATGTGCATGTTTGCAACACTGTATCTTTTGAAATCATTGAAAATAATGTTCATACAGTACGTATTTCTTAACTTTTCAGATGGTGTCATGGTAGAAAAAAAGCTGTTGGTTTAAGTAACTTATTGTACAATTATGAGCCTTCAAATCTGGCAATGTGCAGATACATGGCATTTTATTGCGATAAACTGAACAATTCAAATTGAATGTGCAGACATATTACATCGTCTCTGCCGTTCCTAATAACAGAAGATTCATTCCATTTTTTTCTGCATGCATTTCGATGAAAGTGCACTTGAGCATTATCTCATATGTCTGAGTGTTTACACATCTGCAGACTACGTGAAAGTGGTAAGTTTGCTTCCACTGCAACAAGGTGAAGCTGATGGCAA
This sequence comes from Clarias platycephalus, assembly GCA_030068275.1. Taxonomy (NCBI): domain Eukaryota; kingdom Metazoa; phylum Chordata; class Actinopteri; order Siluriformes; family Clariidae; genus Clarias; species Clarias platycephalus. Next base: position 15,463,295 of record JAQQZT010000011.1, on the reverse strand, counting down.
CTTCAATAATTCACTAAGCCTCCGTGTCTTTGATATTCATTTTTATGGTGGTCTGTCTGTGCACTGTTTGCCACCACACTATGATGTTAGCATGAATAATGCATGCTGTATGATTTTACACAGGCTTCAGGTAACAGAAGACGAAGGGGGGGGGGGGGGGGGTGTGATGTCCTTGGGCCTAAATAATGTGGGACACAAAAGTAGACCCATGAAACATGAAATGTGGTTCATGTGTCCTCAGTACCTCCAGATAAATATGTTTTAAATGAATGAACTTTAGTGCCTTAATGCAGTGTTTAGTTTTAGATTTTCATTCATACTGTAACTACTAACTGTTCTGGAATCTCATGCAGGATGTCTTTTCTGAGGTAGGTTTAGTAAAGTACATGCAGTACATTTCATGCACATAATGTAACTAATTTTAAAAATATGTCCCTTAATGTCCAGGTGCTGTTCAGAGTCAGCAGGTTTTCCACTCCAAGTATCCTCTGACCCCTTCATGACCCCTTTCATTACTGACATTCCAACAACATATTTGTTTAAAAAGAAATCAATTACATTTAAATCTCTCTGAAAGCGGGCTCTGTAAGAAAAACATCGGCTGCCTTGTGTTTAGAGAGCACAGTCCTGCTTTTTTTCATCCTCGATTCTTCTTTGCTTCTGCCGTTTTCATTTTTTTATTTCTTTTTTATTTACAGGAAAGTAATTAATTAATTAGATTACTTGGATTAATTAAAGGTAGGTTGTGGCCCAGCATGTTTTATTTTTATAGCACCTGTTTTTTTTTTTTTTTACTTCTCTGAACAGGAAAAAAACCTAACTCGTACTCATGCAATGTAATCCATGGTGTGTTTGGAGACTGAAATCGTTATGGAGTAAAGAAAAATGTGGGTAAATAATTTTGTGAACTTTCGGCCCCTTGGAAGGCAGGCACTTGCGAGGCTTCTTGGTTCCATGCGGCGAGGTGGATGGGAAACGGACAATGCTGGGGGTGTTATTTACTATTCCACTTATCCTCTTGCAGTGTTTGGAGAGAAAACCATGTGTGTGTTTTTCAAAATGATTAACTTGTCTGGGGATTTTGAGAGCGAAGCCACTCACGTATACCTTACTTTAGGGTCAGTGGCTTTTTATAAGGCCTTACCTACTGTGAAAGCTGAAAAAGATTGAACCCCACGCCTCCTGTATACAGAACAAAATAAACGGAGGATCCTGTGCGGTAGTTCTGGACGTCAGATATTCAGTTGAAATGACAATAATGTTGCCACCTTCATCCCCATATGTTCCAGCTGCTTGTCATAGGATGGAAGAGCACAAGTGGGTATGTTAATTGAGTTTCTATTTATGGGTGGTTTCAAGAAATATTTATAATTACGTTTTCACAGTTCAAAAAATAGAAGACATGATGTGGCTTGCAAGATGAGGTACACTAAAGGCCTGAGCATAGTACTGAAGTAAATATCGCTGCCAAACTCATTCTCGGCTCTATGCTTTAACAGGGACATACTGTATGGACTTTATTTATTTATTTATTTTCCCGATTTTCTCCCCTAATTTTGTCGTGTCCAATTCCTCCCAGTCACTAGGGGGCTCCCACATTAAGCTCATACCGTCACTCAGTAGGGAGGGCCGTAGACTGCCCTCGTGTTTCCTCCGACACACGTGACGTCACTGACCTTTTTTTTGTGACACCACACTCGGAGGAACAGCGCTATCCGCTCCTTCCGCTTATGCGAGCTCAAAGACGTCGTTAAGGTCGGAGCGCGAAGTACCTCTCATCCCTCCCCCCTGAGAGAGCTCGGCCAATCAGCTCTCTCTGTGCCTCCGGCTGTGAGAGGCCACAGCATCACCCGGGGTTCGAACCAGCGATCTCCGGATGATAGGGCGAGCGCTTTACCACTGCGCCACTCGGAGGCTTGGACTTTATTTTCAAGGTATCCTTAGTTAAATCTCCAGAGAGGAGTCACGTTTTGAGTTTTTTTTTTTCTTTTTTTATCAGATTTTCTCATTTCTAATGAGAATTAAAACAGTATTGAGAAAAGGTGGGAATATTAAAAACTGATAGAAGATGAACTGTAAAAAAAATATTGATAATTATGTATAGAGTAGTTATTAAAGTTACCGCAGCCTTTCTGTAAGCTTGATTGGCCCTGCACCAGTCCTTCTCTTCTGACTACTCTCTCTCACACACACACACACACACACACACGCACATACGTACATCCGCCATAGCATTAAAAGCATTAATATTAAACCCACCTATGTTTTAGGTTCACCATGTGCCACTGGGGTGGTTCTGACCCCTTAGTGTATGACTCCAAAAGCCCTCTGGCTGTGCTGTGGTGTCCTTTGGATCATTTGGGTGATGTGGGTTGTGAGTTGGGGACTCTGTGGATCTGACTTGTTTACTGTGAGACATATTTGTTTTGGGTCGTTCCTCAGGGGTGTGCTTATTAAAAGTGTGTGCATTCGTGTGTCCACAGCCACACGGGGTGTCTAGATGAAGACGGAACACAACTTGCTTGTAGTGGTTCCCTGAGGGGCTGTCCGTAGCATGCGATTTAGTACATTTTCACACACAAATGCACACAGACACACACTTCTACATGCAACGTGGACAAGGCAGTTATCCTGCTCGACATACTGTATCTCCCTCTCAGTTCCACCTCCTCCTGACCTTGTGGTCGTTTCTCATTATTGCTAACACGATGGATTATTCCATAAGACATTCATCATAAAGCACAATGTTCAAGATACAGCTCTGAACATATTTAATATGGTATATGGAGGTATTGTTGTCCTGCGCAAGCTAATTAGCGATCTGAAATGCAAGAGGCCTACTGTGATTGGATTTATTAACAAGTGAACTTTTCAAATATGGGTGCCACACTCACTTGTCAGCAAACAGGAGTGTTGTTACATAAGTAACTTTTTTGTGTGCTCAATAACACCACATGATCTCTATCTCTGTCAGTAAGAACACTATTCGAGCACCACATGCTGTTGTGTTGGTGATGGTTGCTGTGGTGATACAGTATATAGTATAAATAACCTCTTGCAGGCTGACCAAAACTAGGCTTGTTATTTACTGAGAAAAAAAGTGAATCTTGGACATAAATTAGTTTTGGGAAGTGCAATTTTTGAGGTATGCATGAGACAACATACATTGTGGTCGGAGAACAAACTGGGTCTAAGACAGATGTGGTAATGAAGACTATTTCTTTCCACTTGTCTTTGAGCAGCACAAACAATATCAACAACAATAGACGTTGTTCCAAAGCTGTCTAGTGTCTAGTTGAGATTTTTTTTTTATTGGTGAAGGGGAGTTGTTGCCTCACAGCTCCAGTGTCAATGATTCAGTCACGGCCTCAGGTTACTCTGTTGTTTGTGTGGGTGTTCTTACATATCCTTTTTAGTTTATTTCGACACATACTCCAGCATCTCTTAGTGCTTCAATTTGTTATTTACAGAACCTGGAGCTTTGACCCATTCAGTATAGCTTGTTTAAATTAAGGTGCAGGTGTGCAAGTCTCTGGCATAGAAAGTATAAAATTGTTTCTCAGAGGCAGCTGAACTGAAGACCTTAAGAAGTGACTTCATTAACACGGCAACGTTGCTTTGGTTAGCTTTTAAAAATGAAGTCAAAACCGAGGGATATCGCCGTGCAGTTGGTGTCAATTAGGAGCAGCCCTGAGGTTTTTGCACAGTTGGCTTCACATATAAATAGCTCCGCTGAATATTAAAACTTTTACTTGGCTTTCTATTTCTGCCCTTTCCTGTTTGATTAGTAGCGCTATCCAAATATGTCCTGAAGGATTAAGGAAATGGTGAGTTGGGGGAAAGTGATAAAATGAGACTCCAGGGTTATCTGTGCTGCGAAACCGGCATGTGACGTCTTGATTATTATTATTATTTTTTTGCTAGTTTGCTGCGGCACAATCTCATCCTGACTTCAGCATATCCTGTGATTAGTTAAGATCTATAGTTAAGATTTGTCCAATCAAAAGATATTTTCAGGGCTCTTCCTGTCCTCCTGAGACTATGCTACTTAAGAGTGTGTCTATGATCACTGTCACTGATTGATACCCCTCTTACGTGCTGCTCCTTTTATAAAAGGTGTCTCAAGCTAACATCAAGCTAATGAAATGCCATTTGGCTAATTGCTATGAAATTATACTCTGCCATCCAAATGTAAATTACTCAAGGATAACGTTTTTTGCATTGTGTTTATGCCTTTAAACCTTTACGTGCTCTTCTTTCCTGCGCTCTCTCCCCATGTGCCTTGCTGGACAGCAAAAATCTGCAGTCTTCTGGAGCAGAATTGCTTGTGGCATGGTGTTTTTACTCTGTTTGCTGAGGAGTATAGAGGGAGAGGGGGGTGCCCTTGCAGGGACAGCAGTAGCACAGGCAACGATTGATCAATGCAGTGCCACATTTGCATTACAGTGTTCTGTTAACTACAGGACTGGCTATCGATCACCTGAATTTGAATATACTCCACAGGGCCATAAAATGGCACTTTTTTGGTAGAGGTGTTGTAGGTAATCTAGAAACACAATGGCCTCTAAAAGAAATCTGCTCGCTTGAAAGTACTGGAATGACAAGGACATGTTTTTGTATGATTGTTTTTGCTTTACCTTGGAGACATTTAAATTTGCGGTGAAACTCTGAATAAGAGACGATATATCACAATCTAGACTTTCATTTCCTCATATTTACATCTAGGTCTGTTAAATGACTTTGCGCATGGCACACTTTGTTTAAACCTAACAAACATTTGAGCAAAACAAGTGAGCAAATCTTTCAGGATATTTAACTGGTGGTTTTTGTCGCCCAGGTTTGCAAGTAATATATCGGAATGTCTGTTCTTGTTTAGAGCCCTTAGTGTGTCTGTGAAGTGTATGAAAGGACAAACCAGTATGAAAACATAAGAGCTGTTTATAGGAAGAAGCCAGCCATTTTGAAACTGAAAAATAGGGAAATTGAGGGGCAGCACCAGTGCACAAGTATTGGACATGTCCAACCAAAAGAAAGAAAAAAACACTGGTGTATTTGCAACCAGACCTTGAAAAGAACAGCCAAGGAAAACAACGGAAATTAATGATGGAAACATTGTGAGCACTGTGCCGATAACCCCAAAAATAACAGTCATGTTTACCCATGTCCTGTATCACTATCACTATCCACCATTCAGAGAAGACTTTCATACAGTCTTCAATTCCACAAGATGCAAACCACTCCTCAGCAGCCAGAACTCTCAAAGAAAGATAGAGATGAGCCACAAATGTTCTGGAACCAAGATTAACCCCTAAAAAGTGATGGAAAGGCCAATGTGTAGTGAAAAAGGTATCTGCTCATGATCCAAATTATGTGAGCTGCTAGACGTAGTGGTAAAAAGTGGCATCATGGCTTGATCTTGCATGGCTGCTTTAGGAACAGACTCGCTAATCTTTATCGATGATCCACAATCAACTTTTTTTGTCTTGTTGACGTTCAGGAGGAGTTTGTTCTCTTGGCCCCAGTTCTTTAGGCTTTTAATCTTCTTCAGTTCATCCTTCTCATTGTTAACAGAGATCAGGCCCATGTGTTGTCAGCAAACCTGGTGATGGAGTTAGAGTTGGAAGTGGCCATGCAGTCATTGATGTACCATGCTGCAGCAGAGGGCTCAGGATGCAGTAGTGAGGGGGAGAGAGGGTGGAACATATCTGCCCTCCTGTACTGATTATTGTTTGCCAATGATGACATTGGAGGTCCATTGACACGGCTGTTCATAGCCCTCCGACTTGGTGATATGTATGAAAAGGATTATGTTAAATGATTACCTGTTGTCAACAAATGTCAGCATTTCAACATAATTATCTTCCTGTTGTTGAGATGGCGGTGTATAGGCCATTGGAATGATACGTGAACTTTAATGGGTGCAGGGTGTCAGGTAGTGAAGAGGAGATGAAATCCATGTTCTTGATGGCCAGCCCTACGGTACAGGTAGCAGTGCATTTCAGAGGATTGTAGATGGTTTTGTCCAGGTTGGAAAACATACTGACGGTGGTTTTTGAACTGTAAATCAGTGAAACTTCCGTTAACACTTTGTCCAGAACATGACCTCCCAGTATGATTTGATTTCCTCAGCTGTGGATGAGATTTTGGCTGCTTGCAGAACTGTTCATCTTCTCTTTTTCAAGCTGTCATCTTACAGACCTTTGGCCATTTGATTTTGCCTTCCTCTGGCGGTCTATTCGGGCACCCTGGGGATATTTGTCTGTTTGTAGCTTGGTATTTCTTTGTGCTGTGTTCCTGGTATGGAGTGGTTAGTACACATCAAAGATGTTCCAAGCAAGCATGACTGGTGAGCCTTTAACATGGTCATGGTCATTAACATGATGTGCATGTGTAATATGCACCAGGCAGTGTTCTGGTGGATGCTGACACTCATGTGGATGTTACTTTGACACTTACCACCTACCTAAACATTGTTGCAGATCAAGTGCACCCCATCATGGCAATGGTCTTCCCTGATAGTAGTGGCTTCTTTCAGCAGGATAATGCACCCTGCCACTCTGCAAACATTGTTTAGGAATGGTTTGAGGAACATGACAAACAAATCTGATCCATGGAGGCCCATCTTGGAACTTGTAGCACTTAAAGGATGTGTTGCTAATGTATTGGTGCCAGATACCACAGCATATCCTCAGATCCATGTGTCAATGAGCTGTTTTGGCAGCATGAGTGGGACCTACACAATATTAGATGGATGGTTTTAAGGTTGTGGTTGATTGGTGATGCAGCGAACTTTGTTTACATAAAGCTACTTGGTTGCATGTCTAAATTTCACAACTCGTATAAGACTTGTATAAGTGAAATGCTGCATAAGGATAAGGAGCTGTGGTTCTTGATCCCATTAATGTTTCTCTAACATCATACAAAATGCCCAACTTTCCCTAATTAGTGCAATATTGTATATTTTAACTGTAGAACAAGTAAAATTTTGTATTATGATAATAATTATTATTAACAATATCATAATTTTACCAAACTTTAAAATAACTGCTAGAAAAACAGTACTAGAACACATTTAATTAAATGACATATTTATTCAATTAGTAAATTGCAATCCAACTGCAACCGAACTTTTATTTAGAATTTTGTGATTTATAATGACCCTACAGACACACTAAGGGCATAATTGGAAGTCTTAGCAAAATCATAAAGGCCTGTGAAGTTTTGTTTAAATTAGCTTCAATCTTAATTATTAGACCTCTTGATTAATTTCGGCTCTATTCCTGAATGGATAATTGGCATGTATTATGCATATGGAGTGTTGTCATCTATATGGATTAATTGCCAGGCATTAGGGTTCTAGCACCTATTAAGCATTTGTATTTTTGTTTCAGTGTAGCATGAAATGAGCTGCAGTATGAGCATAGGTCATTTTTTATGAGGGTTTTATTTTCGTACTACACTAAAACAAGAATACAAAAAGTTGGTGCTAGAATCCTAATGGTTGGCGATTAATTCATCTACAGTACATGCCAATAATACAAGACAACCTCATGTGTGATATTGCTTTTATCCAACAGTTCCATAAACACCATAACACCATTTTTTATCAACAGATTATGATTTGTTTCTTAATTGAACCAGTTATTTTGCTCCACCAACACACATCCTGACTAACCACAACTGGCAGATCTGGCAACCGACAGTGAGTGTAATTAAGAGGGGAAGTAGTGTAGTTTTAAATCCTTACTAGTACTTTATGCAGTAGTCAGTAGCTTGTCGGCTAAGCACAGTCTATCGACAGTTGAGGCTAAATGATCAAATGGACACCAACTTTAAAAAGTGTTTTAAAACCCTGAGTTTGGTATTTTTCCAACATGTACAGTATAATACAAATAATGAATAATTTAAAAGTAATGAAAAGCCTGCACCTTTATGACTTTTTAAACTCACTTCTTCGTCTGCAACCATTGCTGATTAACAACCTGAATTCTGTGCAAGAGAAGCATAAATTTGTGTGGAAACAGAGTTAATAACACTGTAGTTGTTTTTCATCTTAAACCCAGATGCTGAGTAAGGTTGAAATAGAAAATTAGAAATTAACCCAACAAAATCATCCATAAGGCTTAACTGAAGGCCATCCTTGAGGTGTGTTTGTGTGTGTTTTGATGTATTTAACACAGCCAATGTTTAATCCAATCTATATCTATTTATGTCTCTCTCTGATAAACAGTGTCAGGAGGAACACACACACACACACACACACTCAGTCCTAGTATCTTGCTTTTTGCTAGGTCTTTTTACATTTAATTCTATGTTACTTATCCCCATATGTTTGTCATGCGCCATAGGCCATGTTCTATACTCCATGCAGTACAACTTGTTTCCTGATATTACATTTTGTTTGCCAACTTCAGAATTATTTGTTTTAAACATATTAATTTGTGGCGGGAATACATATAGCATCTGGGTTACATTACACTGTTCTCTTAACCATAAGCGTATGTCTGCTCTAATAAGAACATACAGAGCAGGCAGACACATGGTTATGGGGAACGCGCGCACACACACACACACACACACACACACACACACAGGAACTTTAGGACTTTTATTGGGTGGAAAGGTATGCTTTATATTTTATGGAGACATCATAATAATGCTAAACACGCGAACTTGGAAAGGATTTAAGATTTGTTGGGAATAAGATATTTTAAGGTAATATTTTGCTTTTACGTTTTTCATTTTCCTTATTTCATTTGATGTAACATATGTTTCCAAAGTTCACTACTTAAAAGTTTTAAATAGAGAGATAAATTACATTAACCTAGTCCCTGCAAACTGTATTTCGACTTGCAGTTATAATTTATTTTATATTTATTATACAGGAATCAGGATACAGCATAGGATCATGGGTCTGTGGGATTGTCTGAAAACTGTTTTTCAATTAGTGCCCATGTATAATTATAGCTAAATGCATTATTTAATTGCAAAATGACAGGTCTATGGTTTTGAGGTCGATATTTATTTTATAAGAGGAGAGCACTTTTTCATTTTGCAGCACAACAGCTGTGTTAATTGTTTTGAGAGCATTGACTTTAGTTTGAAGAAATGCCAAGCCAATTTAGAAACCACAATTTGGCCATCTTCTATTGTGAGTAATCAATGTATCTGCAAAATATGGGCTATGCATTAATTATTTGCAAAATTGGAAACTTTTTCACGAATCATGTGTTGTGAACAAGCAGCATAGAGAAATCGAGAAGCTACTGCACCGTTAGCCATGCTCAAGGAAGCTCTGCACTCTTGTATGTTTAACCTTGTCCACAGCCTGACAGGTGGACAAAACGCATGGTCAGCGCTTAACTGCCAGGGAGGTGTGTGTGTGTTACTGTGGTTAAGCTTAGAGTTAAATTGGCCTAATTTCAAACCTGTTTCCTTGTACCTGAGTTCTGGACCAATTCACTAGTTGGGTCCAAGAGTAGAATGAGACAGCATGTCTTCCTAAGCGGTCTATTAGAAAAACACTCACCCTGTTAAGAGGAAAATCCATAAATCCATTCAAAATAGTGGAATTTTGAAAAGAAGGCGGGGTGACTTAGTGGTAAAGGCGTTGAAATACTGATCGGAAGGTCCCAGGTTCAAACACCAGCACCACTATGTTGCCACTTTCGGGTTGAGCAATGTGCTTAACCCTCTACTGCTCAGATGTGTAATGAGATAAAAATGGAAGTTGCTTCAGAAAAGGGCATCTGCCAAATACTGTCAATCCTACATTAGGAATGTTGTCAATCCTACATTAACTTACAGTAGATTACACAATTAAGATGATGTATAACCTGAAATGAAAAACTCACAGTTTAAACCTTGACAAACATTTAAAGGCTGAAAAATGATGTAATGTTTGTTGTTAGGCTTGTATAATGTTTGAAACATGGCTTGCTCCAAGTTACTTTTCTAGATACTGGTTGGAGCCATTGAGTTGTTTACGATTTTAAAGATTGATGTTCAGATGAGATTGGCTCAGTAAAGTTTTGCTTTTACATTGTAGGCTAAAGATAAACTCCAGACATTTTAGAGCAGCACAGAGGGCAGTTATTACCCTCATCTCGACCTCCACATCAGTTCTGTTTGAACATATGCTCATAAACAATATGTGTCCACTTATCTGACTGACCACGTGTGTGTGTGTGTGTGTGTGTGTGTGTGTGTGTGTCCAAGTGTGTACATCTGTTTTGAACTTAGTGACTGCTTGTTCCCAGCTATGCTTTCAGATGTGTTCTCCAAACACGCCGGGCTGTCGTTGAGCATCGATAATGAATGTTTATGGCCCCTCGGGATGCATGGGCAAGCTCAGGAAATTGATCACACATTGCCATGGTGACCTGCGAGAGCATGGAGATTAGTTATCATAACTAAACTAAACATGGACAGAAGCTGATATAAGATGGACAATATGATCACCTATTTAATTAAAAATGATAATCCCTTTTTTTTTTTTTTACACGGCTAATAAATTTGTTTAGATTTTTTTTAGTTCAGAGGGTGTCTTGGATTTTTTTTTTTTCGCACTATGAAAACATTAAAATTGCATTTAAACTGAGTACACATACTGTATAATGTATGTCTTATTTTATCTAACAATTGAATTAAGCTGTGGTTTGTTGTTAATATTACTTGTTTTACTTGTGTAAAATAAAATTGAAGACATCTTTTTTTTTTGTCAAGTGGAAAGGTGTATTTAATGCGTATTACATTACTCACGTGTAGCACATTGTCTATTGGTGCACCTGTCATTTGTCTCTTTTGCCAGCATGTAAAAGCTGTTGGAAAAAAAATCTGTCGGGAATGGCACAGGGGTCAAGGTGACTCTTTGGACCTTGCTAGAAGCATTATGATTCAAATTGTGAACACAGGGATTACATTTGGCATTTATCAATGTGCTTGAGAGCCTCTGAGCATTAGCAAGGCACCCAGCATGATTGCCTGCAGCCACTGCTTATGAAAGAACTCTAACTTAATAGTATGAGTCTTGCTCATGGCTTTTTGGACCCTAATCACTAACTATTGACCCAATTCATCTTAAACCTTTTCCTGGCTTTTGTAACAACCTACACCCTGAACCCTACGCAGCAGTGAATATGCCTGTGTAATCCTGTGATAATCAGATAAATACATTAACAAACACTCTCAAGTTGAGAATAAAGGTTTTATAAAATATTCATCTAAGGTCATGTATCATGTTGGTAGAATAAGAAACGTGTCCTTTTTATGTTTTTATGTTATGACCTTTATTCACTGAGGCAGGCTTTGCATTAAGGGGCATTGTTGTAGGTCATGGTTGAAAGGATTGTTTCCTGCAAGCCTTGATCTGCAAATAGTTCCACAAGACTGATCAAAGTGACATGCACTCCATCTCCTGAAGCATTGCACTTTGAATTCAGCCAAATTCATTCTCAACACAGGACATGGGGGCATCATCAGACACCACCTTGTTCACTTCTTATCTGATTTTATGTGCATCCACGGTGGCTTTCAGTGCATGCTGTTTATCTTCGTATAGACCTTTTCTTTGAAGGATAGTCCACTCTCCCTAGGAGACTTTCTCATAGGAACTTCAGAAGAACTAGAATAGAAGTTATACTGTTTCCTCAGGGAAACCGTCTAATTTAGGTTAATGTTTTGAGCAGTGTAATGAGAGGCTAATGGACTCGTGTAATGAGGGGTCAGAATAAAGGCTCAAAACAAAAGGAAAAATAATACTGGACAGCTTTGTTTTTCGTGTTTGAAAGAAAGGGAAGTTGAGTTTAGAAGTCTATTTGAAGGTCCAAGAGCCAGTAGTTGTAAATGTTTACATCTTCCCAGGACATTTTTTCCCCTTTTTGAGCTGGAAACAGATTAGGGTGTGGGGTGTTGAATAAATAAGATGTACTCCACTCCCTCCTCTTTCTCTTTCTTTCCCACTCGCTTTGAAAGTTGAGTGACAATAATCCACAGTGAGGCACAGAGCAGCAGGTTTGTTTGGCATTTTGCAGAGGCCTGTTGTTCCCTCCCAGAATCGGCAGGCAGGTTGATAATGTCGGGGATTTTAATCCATGTGCCAGCCTCCCTCCATTGTCTGGAGGCCAACTCCCAATCCTCCGTGTCAAATGGAATCCCTCCTTCCATCCTTTCTCTCCGCTGGCTCCCATAATGCCTCTGAGTGGTAGAGATGAGCCTAGGGCATGAAGGCGATTAAAAAAAAAAAAAAAAAAAACATTGCTGTAGAAAGTGATACTATTATGGGGATGCAGATTTAATTGAAATGAGATTCAAAAATGAGGAATAAAGTGTGCAACGATGAATGCGTGGTTAAAGCTCAAAGAGAGAGTAATATCTATTGGTTTTTTGTGAGGCACTGATGTGACATGATTTCAGAAACAAGTTTGTAATGAAGACTTAGTGAAAAGGTACATGTGGTACTTAATGTGGAACATCAGCTGCTCAGTCTCTGATCAGAAAGCTTTCTAGCAGGTGGTGAGACATACTGAGCTCCTCACAACTCCACCAGTGCCACATCCTTCAACCCCCATTTCGATCAGCTTACACCACTTCATGGCTGGCACACGCTCATCCCTGATTCTGCACATGGACTAACCGTAAACAGTTTGCAAAGTATTATTTCTGTTTGCACACATCATGTTATTTACACTGTTGCCTAATGTTCCATTTTACACAGTTAACATGCCATTTGCACTTTATTGCCACCCTACCACATTGTCTTTGCACTTTACACCTAATGTTACTTGCCGTTTTGCACTTTGCATTTTGTAGGCTTTGTACAAATAAAATTTGTGACAAAGTTGAATTCGGCTTAATCTTTTATAATCTAATCACTCACCCGGCCGTCGATTTAACTCTTTATCACTCACCCGGCCGTCGATTTAACCCTTTCTCACCGTACGCTGCTGTTCCATTCCATTGGACATTTTCAGTCAGTACAAACTAATGAATTAACTGCCAGTCTGTTATAAGATTAGTCCCAGCAGTGTAAAATATAATGACTTTGTAAGCATCATAACATGTGTTTAGCTTCTGAGATTCATATCTATCCAAAATAACATTGTTTTAGAGATAAAATGGACAGGCTAGGTTAAAAAAAAAAAAAAAAAAAAAAAAGAAACACGTATAAACACAGGAAATTTCCAAAATCCTGAGTGTCTAATTACACATCAGATTAATTAAGCCATACAACACTTTCAAAACATGCATTTAAATTTTTTGGGCTCTGGTAAGAAGATTCAACAATCACACTCTTAAAGTGTTGTTATCTCTATGTGATGCGAAAAGCAACTGCAAAATGTGTGGCAAGACAAAAAACGTTGTGAAAAGGATCACTGGTGTGTACAATCTGATTCATGGGTTTCCATGACTATGTAGAATATAATATGTATGTGTCTGAGTGTGTGTACGTATGTGTGTTAGTGATTCTGAATATCGGCTTTCTCTTACTGTACACACCACAGACTTGCATTTGTGGGAGCATTTGTAGATAACAGGCCATTATAACCATCCTGTTTAAATGAAGTACACTTCAGACAATCTGTTTCTGTGGGGGTTGTTCAAGTCAAACCGGGACTCTTGATTGTGCAGAATAACCAAACACAGTTATGAGAGTCTAAACTTGACTAAACTAAACTTGCTTCATTAATGTGTTTCAGTGTTTCACTAGTTCTTGCGTATGACCTTGTTTAAAACGTTTGCACAATTCAAAAGTTTTAATACGGCTAAGAGTCTCAGCACCGTAATGTTCTCGAAGTCTTCTGTAAACGTCAAATCAATCATTTACAAGAAATTTCATCACAAGTCCCAGTTTGACTTGAACAGCACTTGTACATTGATCACGTGCCAATTAATGATGCAGTATTTATATTATTCAACATGCAGAGGTTGAATAATATAAATATTGTGTAAGTAATTGCCATGTGATTATTATACAAGTGTGATATACACATGCAAACACATAGTGCTCATATCTTATGAAGTACATAGTAATGCTCATTTTATCTGACCTAGCATTTTTAAGACTGGTCAGCCATAGCATTAAAACTACTTGCCTAATATTACAGTAGATTTGTCCCCTTCTACTGCCATAACACCTCTGACCAGTTGAGGCATGGACTCCAGATAAAATCTCTGTACAGTAGGTGTCCTGGCCACAAGATGTTAGCAGCAGATCCTTTAACTTATGAGTGGACTCCTCCTCATTGGTCAGACTTGTTTGTCCAGCACATGCCACAGACACTCAATCAGCTTGGGGAATTCCTTGCTAAAAAAAACCCCCAAAAAGTTTAAGTGGGTTGTACATGCAACATCCACATGAATGGTTGCACCCAAGGTTTCCCAGCAGATAAGTGGCCAGAACATTGCACTGCCTCTTCCAGCTTACCTTCTTGCTATATTGCCTTTTATACCATCTCCAAATGCAATCGGATGTCCACGTGTTAGGGGGGAAAAGGGATTCATCAGACCAGGCCACCTTTTCCCATTGCTTCATGGTCTAGTTTCGAATGCTCACATGCCAATCGTACATACTTTCTGTAAAGCAAAAGGGTCAGCATTGGAACCCTGTCTGGTCTGTGGCAATGAAGCCTTATACACAGCAAATTATGATGCACTGTTGTGTGCTTGTGTTAACAGCTGTTCTGACACTTTTCTGTCAGATCCAGCATTTGCTTTGTCAGCAATTTGTGATATAGAATCTCTTCTGTGGGATGAGTCCAGACTGATAGCCTTCTCTCCCCACGTGCATCAGTGAGTCTTGGGTGCCCTTGAATGTCACCAGTTCACTTTTGTCGTTCCTTGGACCGCTTTTGGTAGGTCCTGAACACTGCATACCGGGGGACACCCCACAAGTTTTGTTTTCTAGCCATCACAATTTGCCCATTTTTTCCTGTTTCTAACACATCAAATTTGAGTCTTGCTGCCTAATACATCCCACCCACTGACAGGTAATAAAGTAATGAATATTCACTTCACCTGTCAGTGTTTTTAATGGTGTGGATGATTGGTGAACTGAATTAGGTAACCACACATGCATGTTCCTGAAGTTTCTCTCTCTCTCTCTCTCTCTCTCTCTCTCTCTCTCTCTCTCTCTCTCCCTCTATTTTGACACTCTCTCTCTTGCACACCCTCTCTCTTCTGACGCTTTCTTACTCTCTCTCTTTCCTGACCCCCCCTCTGAATTCAACCAGGGGTTAAAGACAGAATACTCAAGGTGCAGCACTTTGCAGGTGCATGTTCCTATTTATAAGGCTGCCATATTAAGCTGTGTCTAAACATACTGTCTGTTGATGTTTCTATCTCTCTCTCTCTCTCTCTCTCTCTCTCCCTCTCTCGCTCTCTTTCTCTCCCTTTCCTCTGATCTTGTTCTGCTTGTGCTAAATCACAACCTCGTGATGTGCTCAATGTAAAGTCAATACAGATCTGCAGAGACATAGTGAGATAGATGACAGGAGAAGCAGAAAGAAATGAATGAGAAGGTAAGCAAGCTTGGCGAGAGAGGATAAAGGAGTGAAGCAGTTTGGAAAAAAGTACTGAGAGTTGACTTTTAATATAAACGCGTGTGTGTGTGTGTGTGTGTGTGTGTGTGTGTGTGTGTGTGTGTGTGTGTGTGTGTGTGTGAGAGTTTGGTGCAGGCCCATGATGAGGGTCAAGCACAGTTTAGAAGGGGAGGACTCCTCTTGGGAGAAACAGGGGGAGAGTGCTTAAGTGATCAGTGTTCTAGTTGAAGTGGCAACTTATAATTCTCTACCTACATCTGGAAAAACCCACCAAACAATCCCACCAACTTGAAATTTAAAATAGTCAACTTGGGGTTGTTTTCTCAAATACCAGTTTCATCCATGTGTGCGAATATACTTTACTTTTTATTTGTCTTAAAGAGGGGCACTGTTGATTATCAAATATGAGAACTGCCTTCTCCGTCTTCACTCAAATAAGCACAAAATTATCATAATTTCCAAGATAGTACTGTATATTACATGAAGTATTTTTCTTGAAATCTGAGATGTTAATTTATATATATCTTTTATATGTTCTTATGTAATATTTTGAATGGGTTTATTGTTCAGTGTTTAACACTGAAATAATTATTTTTTTCATTTGGATTTTACATTAACTGATGTTTACTAGTAGGTGTAGCCACTTGGCCTCTATTGTGTATTTGATAGTTAAAATAGTTAAAGCTCTTACAACTTGCATAAGAGAGAGGAAGAAAAAATATGATTTATTTAACACGTTATTCAAAGTTTTGAATGTGCACTGAATTACATATCACTCATTAACAAATAACAATTATAACAGTCACCAAATTTATGTGCGGTAAAAGATATTAGCAGTACGGCATCTGATGTGAAAATATTCAGCTTCAGGGTGGAAACAATAACTCTGCTTCATGTAGAGCGACCACATGTCCCTTCATAAATTATTTTGTGATTTTGAATGTTTAGAAATAACTTGTAAGGTATGTAAATTATTTTTTTTGCAGTTATTTTTGCTCCATTCAGTAATAACATAATATTGAAACCTTAATAAAGAAATAAATTAATCATATGATTAAAGTAGATGATCTCTTTGTTTATATAAATGTTGAATGGATTATTACATTGCAGTGTTTGAATTTTAATAACTCAAAGATATTTTGTAGGTTTGCTACAGTTTTATTAAAAAAAAAACAAATACAAAACTTTTGTTTTTCAGACAACTTTAAGAATGACAAAGAAATCATTAACAAAAAGGGTTGAATTAATGTATAACAGTATTTAATTAAGATCTAGACATTTAGATATTACACATGAATTTATACTTTTCCTTTTGGATGATTCAATTTTTTTTTAAGTCTGACCTGCAGATTCCTATTTTGATTTCCCTTCTTTCTAAAAACTATAATTGACAAAATGCACAAAGATTTTTTTGTCTTCAATGGAAAAGTCAATTGTATTTTCTTGAAATATGGACCTTTCACATTTTGTCCAAAAGCTGCACAATTGTAGTCCAAAATTTTGAATTGTTTGAATTTCACTATAGTAAACCAGTAACAATCCTATAACTGTAAAAACTGGTTTAGTAGAACTTTACCTGCTCTGACAGAGCGAATGAAAGGCATCACATAGAGGAGGCAGACATTTTCTTCTCTCACTTTGTGTCACGGTGGGAAATGCCATTATTGCAACTTGCCAAGGTCCCACTTGTGTTTTCCCTCTTTTCACCACTTCAAAATGGCTTGCTTTTCTCCCTTAGACAACGCTCTGGCCTTCATGTGGGTTTATCTTTTTAACCAACTAAAATAGAGTCTTCATAGGAGAAACCTAGACCTCACATCAAGAGCAAACATTCAGAGCTATTAGTTGTTTAAACAACGAATCTGGGAAAGAAGAAACATATGTCAGTCATGGGTTCAGCTGTATGTGTGGGTTCTGCTAAAGATGGCACGTTACTAGTTGTTATAACATGTCTAGTTGTATCTGGAGGTGAAAAATTAAAGTATGATTTCTCATCTTGCATCTGGTGATTTCACTGTATGTCTCTCAGTAAGATGTTCCCGTACTTTCCGAGGGGACCGTCACACTGCTCACACTTTATCGAGTTACAGTAGGCTGCAGCTACAAGCATTTGCTTTAGAATCAACATACAGGTATATAAGATGTATACATCTTATATTGAGTATACAGTTTAAAGAGGAAAATATACACCACTCAATTTTGTGCTCTGGTTTTCCACTTCTGACATAAGTTGAATGCAACATAAACGTTCTGTTAACACAACCACCACTTTCTCTTCTGAGCTTCATTTCTGTGACCGTGTGGCTGCTGGCCATTTTTTTTAAATAAGAAGTCTCAGAAGCTTTTCAGTCTGTGTCTTGGATATTACTGCTTACATACAAAGCACAACGTGTGGAAGTCTCCCATGTGCAATAAAAAGATGCACTCATGATACCTTGATTGATGGAAAAAGATAATGGCTGGCAAAAAAATGGCCCTTCCCCCGTTCCTTACAATCCACCATAAATTCTCTCTCTCTCTCTCTCTCTCTCTCTCTCTCTCTCTCTCTCTCTGAGTGGTTGGTGGGGGAAGACTTTTGACATTTATTCAATACCATCAGTGGCTGTGCACTGGCACCCAACAGTGGAATTATGAGCCTTGGATACTTAGGATAAAAGCTACGTAGTGTCAGTTGAAGGCAGCACTTAAAGATATCCAAGATTCCTCTTTAGAAGATATGGGAATATACATTCTCTCTCTCTTTCTCTCCCTCTCTCTCTATAATGTTTCATTCTTGCGTCTTGAAGCAATGGTTCATTACACCACTCAAAACGGTTCTCTGTGTGCACTTTCATTGCGCTTTTTAATAAAATCCAAAGCAAAGGAATTCTCTCAGTTAATAATGGTGAACAAAAGGGCTGTTGTGGGACTGGGGTGGAGGCCTGGTCTGTGTGTATGTGTGTGTGTGCACGCATTTTTGTGTGTGTGTGATGATACCAAATAGATGAAGCTCTGTCACTATAAACTCTTGACCTATCTCAGACAGGGTCTCAGGGGATGGGTATTATTCATTAGCCAATCAGAGATCAGCAGGTATGACCTCATTCTTTAGCCCTGTGACCAGTCTTTATATCATCACTACAATTAGTGCGTTACACTTCAGTGTTTTCAGGTTAATCTCTATTTACTGAATCTGGAGGTTATGTATGATTACCTTTCAGCAAGAATTAACAAATAAAGAGACATTAAATTAAATTTGAATACTGTTCCCCCCCCAACATGATTAATTTGCAAATGAAAAGCTAAATCTGTATCACGTGGTATATATATATATATATATATATATATATATATATATACTGTATTGAGGAATAATTTTTGATTATATTTTACACATTTTGTTGCATTCAATCCAATTTTATTTCTGTAGCGCTTTTACCAGTGGTTCTGTTGCAAAGCAGCTTTACACAATCAGAAGAAAATTAGGGAAATGAGTATGAAATGTATGAGAAAATATGTATAAATCTTATTTACAAATTGAGTAAACATAAAACATAATTTAAAGTAACTGGAGTTACTTTTTACAACACTGACTGTTAAAGAATGAAAACTGGAATTGCTGTGTATATTCAGATTTCTTTTAGTTTATGCTTTTTTTTCTGATATTTTCTCATTACACAGAAACAATTTAAAAGTCCACAGTACTCACTCGCATGCCACAAATTCACTCGTTGGAACGTGATTGATCCTTTAAAAAACTTGAAAATGAATCATAATACAAAAAATCTGAGTATTGTAAATTATATGTATATATATATTATATGTAAATATACACATTTTGCCATTAAAGTTTTAATACCCCCCCCCCCTTTTTTTTTATTTTTTTTTTGCTTCTAACCATGTCAGAAGTGTTTGAGACCAGCAGTAGGTGGTTGGAGACAGTTGTCTTGATATTTGACTCATCACCCTGGATACATTGTGCCCTATAGCCAAGCCACTATTTGTTGCTAACAATGGTCTTCAGCAGACAATCACCAATCAAGATAATGGAACACAGTGTGAGATGTTGTGGAAAAAAAGGCACACATATTGTATGCAATGTCCCGACCAAAGCTTCTCATCCAAATTAAAAGTGTTGGGGGATACAGCAGTAATCCTCACCATATTGGATTGCTTCCTAAACTGTTCAACTCACTGTATGATAGATAAACCAATAGTATATGCCAGCGAGCAGCGGGTGTGACCTTGCCTGTGTTGTCGTGCATGTGTTTGTGATGGCTTATGTGGGTTGATCCATTTTTTTCCCAGTTTGAATGGGAACTGAAGCTAAAATAAAGAAAGAAACAAAGAAACTGTCTATTGTGTTTCATTTGGGAACGCCAATTAACCTGCATGTCTTGGGACTGTGGGAGGAAATTGAGCACGCGGAGGAAACTCTCCAAGCACAGGGAGAACATGCAAACTCCATGCATATAGACTCGAAGCAGAAATCAAACTCCGAGGCTGGAGGTGCAAGGCAACAGTGCTAACCACTACGCCACCGTGACATGATAATATACCCATGCTACACATTATTGTTTGTTATATTAAACTTTTATTCCATTTTTCATATGTATATATTGTACTGACAACAGACTGACTGCTACTGTCTCTACAGTAATTGTTTATTTTATTTTATTCAACCAGTTTTCTCAATATTGGTCATTTATCTATACTTAAAGATTCACTGTTCCATTTTTTCAGCATTTCAAAGAGAAAACCTGTGTTCTGACCTGGAGCACAGGAAAAGCTACCGTGATGAGGATGAAGACATTAATAAGACATTTCCACAATGTAATAAAAAATTGAAGTTTTCAATGACATGAAGTTTTATTGTAATGTCTTCACCAGTATAAAAGTGGACTAATTACTGTATCCTCATTTTTAAACAAGTTTCCATAAGAGGTCTCCAAAATGTCAGTTAATTTTCCAGCTGAAATACAACTCATTTCATGCCACTCTTGCATGCCTGATTTTCTTTTCTAAACCTGTAGTGCATCAATAACAACGAGCTGAAGCATCAGCTAAGACTGAACCTGATCAACGTCTTTTTTTTTTTGTTTTGCTATTGAGTTATACCTATTTTAGTACGATCATCAGCACTGGGCTCACTTTAGTATTAATAGATCCAGCAAGATGAAAAAAAAGAAAAACCTTTTAGAACAGATGTTTTCTGCATTGTATCTGGTTACTAGAATTTAGTGTTCAGTTTCAATTACCGTATGATTGGTTACATAGCAGGAAAAATTTTATTATTTAAAAAAATGATATTTAAAAATGATAAAACAGTATCTTAAACCTGAAAACTAATAATAAAAGCAAAAGCAAAATTACAGCTGCAAAACATTGCAGGTTTAGGGGATTTGTTTCCTGTCTGCATTTTCTCCCCAATCTGCACAAGTTTCTGCAAGTCCTTTCTTTTCCAGGAATCTAAAAGATAAAAAATTATAGTACAAACTATAATTAAACTTAATATTCATTTAATTTAGCTATAAACTATTAATAACCACTGGTGTTTTTTTTTTTTTTTATTGTTCTTTTTTTTTACTTATGTTATTTGCAAACGCTTCACTAACTTGTGTAACGCAAGTCCTTCTCATGCCAGTAGTTGTTGTGCTAATTTAAGCAGCTGATAGCCAACACTGCAGTTCTTTTCATTTCGCTAGCCAGGGCTGTGCAAAATGGTGGCACTGTTCATCCCCTGGCATAAATGTAAAGACTTGCTGTATCCTGTACTATATAGTTTATATAAGATATATACAGCATGTCCACTATATATTGTTTTACTTCTTCACTGTGTATATCCTGGTGTGGTTCGTGCGACAGCACCTCCTAGAGGACACACCGTCAATGCGTTAAAATACAGTATGAATACTTTGCACTGTGCGAGCTTGACTCTAATGTGTTCACAGAGATGTGCTCGTAGACGTATAAATCAGATTTACGAGTGTTTGAACTGGGCCAACACTTCATCAGGGGGGAGTGTGAGGGGTTGGGATGCAACACCCTTTTCTTTTTTCTCCTCATATCTCCCGTTCTTTTTTATTTTTTTTTAGCTTTTTTGTCAACAACGTTTAGGCTTGAATTTTAAAGGAACAAAAAGAACTCCCAAGTTCGTTATCTTGGTACTGATCTGGGATCTAACGCAAATGACATTCCTCTAGAAACTTCCTCTTTTGATTAACTAGTGATAAAATGTTTTAAATACTGACAGTTGGCTTTTGTTTTGTATGTGTGCAAATCTTTGTGCGAGGGTCTTTCAGCAGTGTTGGTTGATTGCATGGACATATGGAGACTGACTTCTCTTGGGCATCACTGGGTACCAGAAGCCCTCCTCCCTCCCTCCCTCCCTCTCTCTCACACACACACACACTCTCTCTCTCTCTCTCTCTCTCTCTCTCTCTCTGGCTGGCATGCTGGCAGCTCCTCTCCCTGGGATACTCAAGCCTTTCAAACATGAGTAATTGATGAATTGTATGCAATATGCAAATGTGAATGCATAAATCTCCTGACTGACAGCTTAATTTATGTGAGTCTTTAAGAATGCAGGATTAGATTTTAATTAAATATCTTCAAAGGCACCCTGACTTGTACATCCCCCCCCTCAGCTGCCATCTTTGTTATTGTTGAAACCGCTTCTCATTAAACTTTCTTTTTTTTTTTTTTTTTTAAAACTCTGATTTTTGTTCTTCCACTGTACCGTCTTGGTGCACTGCCACTTGCTGTCCAAGACTCTCTTTAACTTTCCAACTTTGGTCCTTATTGCATCATGTCCACATGTACACTGATACTAACTACATGCTGTACCAAATTAAGTTTGGTTTCCACCCTAATTCTCAAGATCTGCCTTCTCTAAGAAGCGGCTAAGGCTTGATTTGCGACTCTGGTGTTTTGTTCCTGCGCCCGTATAATTTTTAGTGAGATAAGCAGGTGTCGCCGGGGCATGAATATTGAACGAGGCCGTTTATGAGATGACAAGGGCACATTTGCAAGACTGGGAGGGAATAGAAAAGTGCTTAGTAACCCACTTTTTGCAGGTCCCCAGCAGAGATTCGCCAGGGATTTACAGCGAAGTGATTGGCTGTGACGGCACACTGACAGGGTTTTTTCTTCACTGGCGAATGGAACGTGCAGCAATGTGCGAATGACTTTTCCCAGCCATCTGTTCATCTAGCCCAATGGGACTCTGTGTATGTGTGTGTGTGTGTGTGTGTGTGTGTGTGTGTGTGTGTGTGTGTGTGTGTGTAAGAAAGACTGAGTCTGTGCAGTTCCCCAGCTTTTCAGTCTGTCTTGACTGTAAGGAAGACTGAAGCACTTACCACATTATGCCTGTGAGTGAGGCGTAATAAGATAAAAGGAGAGCAAAAAGATTCACAAAGCTCGCAAATCCCAGGGTCTAAAAGACACTTATTACAGACTGAACAGAATGAATAGCTTATCTGTTAAAGTTGTTGTTTGGTGGAAAATAAAATGTACACCTTCAGTTCAATAAGCCAGGACATGTGTAGTTGCTTTTTATTCATTACTCGATTCATTATTCTTTTTTTATCTTAATATTAAGTACATGTTTAGGGGAGTCATATCATCTGCAACATTTTTACATTTTAAATTCAAACTTTGGCAGCCTGGGAACTTATGTTAGCATGAAATCACTGCACCTTCCCATGAAACCCAGGATGACACTCACTCACGCACTCACTCATCGTCTATACGGCTTTATCCTGTATACAGGGTCCCGCGCGGGGGCCTGGAGCCTATCCCAGGAGACTTGGGGCACCAGGCGGGGTACACCCTGGACGGGGTGCCAGTTCACCGCAGAGAAACCGAATGACCGTATACTTAAATGTTAATGTACTGTAACCCGGATTCTAATAAATGTTGTTTTTGTTCTTATTTGTTATAATTACACAAAATTAGTTGTAGTATACCCGATTTTATGGTATTTTAAATATGTGGAAAGCCTCTTGTTCTTCTCCTTATTTTCAAGCTCATTGTAAAGTTCCTATTTGCTCATTTCTTCTGTAGTGTTTCTTATACAGTACATCATGTGTGTGTCCTTTGCACTTCCCCTCTTGCACAATCCTTTGCAGGAGAGGTGGGTTGCATTTTTTTTCTTTTAATATATTATCCATATCCATCCTGTCTTGTCCAACTGTTAAGTTATTTTCTTTCATCTCCATCACCATCATGTTCGTTGTTGTGTGTTAATGTAAGATTTCCGTCATTTAAACTTGTATTCCGTTTGTTCATGACGCCGAGTGTAGCTAGCTTAAAAAGTTCCGATCATTGAAGTGAATATCTGCCATAGTTATTTATATCTGTTTCTGTAGAAGCTGTTGCGTTCAGATCATTGTAAATGGAAGTATTTCTGGGTCACTCGTTCTGTCCGATTAAACGGGGATTTTTTCCAAACGTTAGCATTCAGTCAAACACAACGCAGAAATGTACTACACTATTAAATGCTACACGATCTTCATTTCTTAGGTCTAAAATGAAAAAAGCAAACATATAGTGATTACCTCCAAATTAAAATGTGATTTAAAAAATGGATAATTAATTTCAGCTTTATAAAATAAACTGTATAAACATAATAGGCTGTTCTTATGAATAATGCAGTGTAACAGCACTCTGCAACAAATCCCGATTTTTCATTTTCTTAGTTTCCAATGGAGGTAGTCCTGCACAATTAATCGCATCAAAATTTAAATTATATTATAGAGCTGTGCAATTATTTAATCGCAAAGGCTGCAGTTTATTACAGGTAACGTACACGTGGAATTTATGTAGAGTTTGTTAGAAATTTAAGTATTTGTTTATTTTTTTTTATTTCTGATGTCATTATGATTCCGACATCATCATAATGAGATCATTCTATCAATCTAATTATTTGCTGATAGACTGGATGAATACATTCGGATAAAAAGTGGTACATTTGACAGTTACATATCACAGTTTAAATCACAATTGCAATACGTGGCAAAATAATCACAATGGACTGTAACTGTTGGATATACTGTACTGTGAGAGTTTCAGTTAACTAGCATGCACAAAAAATCACTCCCATTATACACATTATGCATAGAGGGAATGAGAAAGATATTCTATTCAGTATATTTCACAGATATGCAATTTGTGTTTCACAGAGAATCTCTCCCACAGAGCGCTGTCCTTTGGAGTTTGGTGTATGATCATACCAAAAGCAAAACCATCACTACTAAAAGGTTTTTTTTATTTTGCACTTTTTTTTTTTTTACCCAACATTACTGTATCAAGCACACGGAGTTTTAATCCAGTTTGTTCTTGGAAGTGAGACGATGGTGGGGTGTTATTTAAGGGAAGCACCTGTTTGTGAGCAAGGAAAGGCCTGTTCAACCTCTAACAATACCCAACTAAAGCCGTGCTAAATAAGAAAATAGGTTTAAGAGTCCCAAGAGAGCTGAGTGCCTGTTTCGTATACAACCATCTAAAAAAAAACTCATAGTTCTAACAACTTAGGCTTGTAAACGTTGTTTCTATGCAAGAATAAATGAGGGGGTGTTGAGTCACAAATGTTTGAGTGTGGAAAAAAAGAAACTTTGGCACTTGTTCCTTTATTATTGAAGAAAGCATTTAATGTACACTGAAAGGCAAAACATGCTCCAGAGGAAGCTTCCTTTTTCCTCCTCACTTTTAAACGGCAGCGGAAATATCTGCTTAATTCTCCGCGAATGCTCCTGATGTCTGTCGTGTGGGCTCAACTGGGTGGGATCTCACAACATCTAGCTGAGATTTGACCTTTTTTTAACCTGCTGTAAGTTTTCCTTTTACAATATTTTTAATAGGTTTTTTCTGCAAATGGAGACACCTCATTAAAATACAGAAGTAATTTAGACAGATTATGGTCCAATTATGTCTTTGTGAAAATCAATTTACAGAATATCATAGATTTTTTTTATTGTAATTTGATTAAACATGTGAATATATATGTGTGTGTGTGTGTGTGTGTGTGTGTGTGTGTCTGTGTGTGTGTGTAGGTGCATTTCTTTCTTTTAAATAGAGAGGGTTAAATTCCCTAAAATTCCCTTAGGAAGTTCCCTCAAAGTGACCTCATCTCAGCTCTCAGATAGGGACAGGAATAGTAACATACTATATCGAAACAAGTGATTTATTGCATTGTAGACATACTGTATGTTTTTTTTTTGTTTCTGTAGTTAAAAAATAACAGTAAATCACTTTAGGCATTATTATATGAGACAGAGATTGCGCTGTAAAGCTCCTAAGAAGAGCCGATGAACTTGTCTGAAACCAGTGGTTAACCAGTGATTAATTGCTAATTGTTTATTATTTTTTTAAAAGCTTCTGCTGCACGCATGTGGTGGACTGCATCACACGTTTTAAAATGACTCACCACTGATTTCGTTTCGCCTCCGTGAGTGCCTCTGCTGCCGCCTTAAATCTGCGACAGCGATGTCCCCTGTCTCTGTGCCTTTTACACAGAACGGCTAATCGGAATGAAGATGCAACTCTGCCACCTTGAACAGGCTGTGTAAAATGGGCTAAACACAGTGCATGATCTCAACAAACCCAGGGGAGCCAAGCAGATCAGTGGTCACAGTCCTGGGGCTGCTGTCTTCTTGTACTGTAGGTTTTGCTGGGCTAAATGTCAGGTCTTGGATGCTAGTGGAAGGACCCTGGTGTGGGTGATCTCCCAGTTCAAGTAAACACACATCAGTGTTCTGCGATGGATTGGAGTTCTGTCCCTGGTGTATTCCTGCCTCACAGCCAGCGTTCCTGGCTTAGATTCCAGATCCACCACGACCCTAACCAGGATAAAGAGACTAACATGTGATCATACACATTCCTGTGCATTTTTGTTTCTCTGAAATGAACATAGAAAAACCCATATTTACATAAATTGCTTCAAAGATTATAGAAAAAGGTAAAAACACTTACCAGTGATCATGGTACTGCTACAAACCAGCAGCTTAGGGATCACAGAGGGCATACAAGCTACAGTAACAGAACAAAAACATCAAGACTGTCGAGGAGTGGACATGTTGCCAGGCCAGACAAATAATTTTGGAGGAAGGATTAGATTAAATATTAATGCAAAGATAATGAGTCCAAAGTCAGTCATGTATTTATTCTGTAACATATATCTCTATATGATATATTACCTGGGCTCATATGTGGGTCTGTTTGTGTTTTAGTCTCTTAGCCGTGCAAAAAAATGTAAACTATACTAAATAATATTACACACTTTGAGCATTTGTTTAATACAAACACTAGAACCTGCGTTTTGTACCTAATAATAAGATGATGTGAATGTTATTATTATTATTATTATTATTATTATTAGAATCATGGCATTGATTAGCAGTGGTCTGTAGAATGCATACTGCTTATGCACTGTGCCGGTTATATTACTAATTATTATTATATTATATATTATTATAATTATCATACACAGATACACAAGTATGTGTGCTGCAGAATTTCTGAATGCATTTTGATACTGTGTGTAGGTTCTGTTTAAACTGTGGAAGTATGATTTAGAAGACTGCAGAAAACCTACCTCTGTTCTGTTTTATGAACCTGAGAAGAGAAATAGCCTCAGTGCGACTTGTACCCTGCCCTGCAAAAGATATGACTTCACAGTTTAGGATTCTTATCAGATGTCTCTCTCTCATACACTCTCTAGTTGTCCTCCTTGTTTTCTCTCTCTCTCTCGCTCTCTCGCTCTCTCTCGCTCTGTCACCTTGAGGCATATGTTTTTCAAGGTGATCATTACCATCTTTGCACGGTTGTATAGCTGCTCCTTTCGACAGAACCGTTCTCTGTGCATCTCTTACCCGCTGCTGTCCAACTGTTATTTTAAGGGCTTGAGGAGTAGTGTGTATGTATCTGAATGCCTCACTGCCAGGAGGAGGAGGAATCAAGGACGGTTTGCCGGAAAATGTCACCTAGAAACAACACAGGATACCTGATTAGTCTAATATTTTTAGCCACATTCCATATTTGCCATTTATCATATATTGCCTTGATCATACCAACTGCAAGTCATATGTGCGTTAACCTACTGTTCTATGTTACATTTACAAATCCTGTCTGATCCTTTAATGTGTGTATATACATTTTTGTGTGTCTCAGTGTCATTAATAATAATCAGTAGACTATATTTCAAAACGTTAGGAACTGGCTAATACATGACACTAATTTACACATACAGTAGGCAAACACTTAAATATAACACACATATAATCCTTTTTAAAATCCTTTTTATATTTTTATATTTATATATACTGTATGTCTTAAAGGTCTCCAAATTTGTCTGTTCATTTTCCAGCTGAAATACTGCTCACGTCCTGCAATCCGGCATGCCTGCTTTTCTTTCTGCTCTTGTACTTTCTAAAACATAATATTTCATGTCTGTAGTTTTAAATAAACCCCTCTGGAATGCTCTTTTGGTAACGTGCATTTTCCTACCCAATCATAATGCAGAAGCCAAAAATGACTGGGGAAACAAATACCCAATTTTAACCTACTTATGTTTCGGGCATTATAACTAATGTCCCATCTGTTTTTTTTTTTTCGGCTCTTCCAACCCGTGTTCTGTCCAACACAATATGTGGAAAAAGGATTTTTTCAGTAGCAACTGATTTATTGTGTGTATATGCAAGAGTTTCAGCGATATTAAAGTTAAAACATAACTAAGCTCTAAAGAAGGCTAACTGGTGAAATTGAGGATTTCACGGTGAAATAACACTCTTACCGTATATCCACACACTGAACCTACTGCAGCTGCACGGTGTTGTAGTGGTTAGCATTGTCGCCTTGCACCTCTAGGTTCTGGGTTTAATTCCCGCCTCGGGTCTGTGTGTATGGAGTTGCATGTTTTTGGTGGGTTTCCTCCGGGAATTCCGGTTTCCTCCCACAGTTCAAAAACATGCAGATTAGGCTACTTGATGATTTCCTGTAGTGTGTGAATGAGTGTGTGAGTGTGTATATGAGTGTGCCCTGTGATGAATTGGCACCCTGTCCATGGTGGACATTGCCTCGTGCCCTACGTCTTCTGGGATAGGCTCCAGGCCCTCCGCGACCCTGAATACAGGATAAAGCGGTATAGATGATAACGAATGAGTGAGTGAACCTACTGCTGCGAAAAACCAATACAATCTACAGGTGTTTTTAACAGTATTAGTCTCACAGTTTGCCTGAAATCTGCAATACATTTACAATAGTAACATTTGCATCCTTATAATCCACAAGTGAGCTTTAGTATTTACTCTTTGTGATGAGTTGGTACTCTTAGTACATTGATGTATTGTGTCTGGAGCGCACAACGTCCTGACACTTTTTTTCTCTCTAAGTGAAGAGCAGTGTTGGGTGTTAGGTCCTCAGAACTCAGTTACTTGTGTTTGTGTGTGTGTAAAAGTCGTCCTACAAACCCCTCCCCCGATAACCCGCCGCCCTCTGTTATTCCTGCTGTTGGTAGTTAACAGATTATGGGCCAAACTTCGCTGAGTGATGATAGTAGAATAATTATATAAAGTTTTATAAAGGTCTTGACTAAAACAACATGCATGAGGAATCACAAAGGAGTTTTCATTTTCTGCAATAGAAGAGTACTCTAACTAGTTACTTTTATCAGAAGGTAACGCTGTAATGTAACTGATAACTTTTTAATGACAGTAATTTTGTAATGTAATTAGTTGCAGTGGAACGTCGGATTATGAGTAACGCGGTTTGCGAGTGTTCCGCAAGACGAGCAAAGATTTTTAATAAATTTTGATTTGAAAAACGAACAAGT
>JAQQZT010000011.1:15399328-15410574 GCA_030068275.1 Clarias platycephalus | reverse complement strand
CACACACACACACACACACACACACACACACACACACACACACACACACACACACACACACACACACAGTGTCATTGTGTCATGCTTTATCATAGTGAAGGACAGCAAGCACAGACACAAATGCCACCCAGTTTGCATGAGTCTGATTTTGCGCAACATATAAATAATATAAATTCAAGAGATTTTATAGGTCATGTCAAACAGTAGCCAGGTCTGCAAACAACAAAAGCAAACGCTCACTCACTCACTTATCATCTACAGTATATCGCTTTATCCTGTGTACAGGGTTGCGACGGGCCTGGAGCCTATCTCAGGAGACTTAGGGCACATGGCAGGGTACACCTGCCAATCTATCACCCTGTGATAACTATAACCCTAACCCTGGGCACACAGACACACACACATTCATACGCTCATTCACACACTACAGCCAATTTGGGAATGGCAATTAGACTAATCTACATGTCTTTGGACTGTGGGAGGAAGCTGGAGGACATGCGAACTCCATGCACACACATACATTGGAGGGAATCGGCCCATCGACCCTGGAGATGCAAGGCGGCAGTGCTAACCACTAAGATGCCCAGAAACAACCAATTTAAACATAAATATTCATTTCTTTTCTAACTTTACAGTTCATAGAGACAATTACGTAATCTCAAACAGTCTGTACATTCTCAATAACAATTATGATTAGAATTAATGATTTAAATAGAATTATGATTTAGCAGATGACTTGATATGAAAATAGGATTCAGATTTTTTTTTTTTAATTTTATATCTAAGAATCCTTTGCTAAAGTTATGCGGTGGAATTTGTGCTGTATTCTAGAGAGGAGACCATCACAATGCCGTTAATGTGCATCTACTGTACAATATTACAAAAGGCATGTGAAAATGAAGAATTTAAATGATTTTATTTATTAAAATGTGCATGTTGCATGCACAGTATTCAGTAATGTAGCTCAATTTCCGCTGTATAACATCTTGCTTTTTGATGTCCTGTGAAATTTGTGATCCCATCATCTTGATTATTGTGGACAGAGGATAAATATGATTGTTCGAGGAAAAATCATCCAGTGGCTACAAGTGAAAAAGGTGATGAAGAAGATGAAGTCTTGTTTGCAGATGTCAGCATTGTGTATGTCGACCAGTGTGAATCACAGGAAGCATGGGAGCATAATGTAATGAAAGAGAGGTGTGTGGGTGTGTGTGTGTGTGTGTGTGTGTGTGTGTGTGTGTGTGTGTGTGTGTGTGAGAGCATGCTTTTAGATCTTAGTGGGGATGAAATGTGTCCACAATAATACACACATGGCCGTGTTTAGCTTGTGTGAATGAGCTCATAAGGAAATCTTAGCAGTGTAGTCACGGCCTTTACTAAACCTTGACTTGCTTCCTACTGTACTGTAGGTATATCCTGGTGCTTTGTTGTAGGTTTGAGATATACTGTAGTGTGTGAGTGTGTATTCGAGTGGATGTGTATCAGAGGGGAATCTGACTGGAATCTGATCTAACATCTCAAGTTAAACAAACACCCCCAATAGCTCTGTGGTCGTCTATGACCCTTGGCTCCTTCTTTTGCATTCCGTCTGTCTTTCTCTCGCTCTCTTTGCCCAGACACGGCTCCTTAAGCAACAGCTGCAATTTTCGGATGGCCTTGTTTTTCCTTGCCCACTTTTTTACATTTCTCTTTCATACTTCTAAAGACTCTCTGTGGCAAGCTTTTTTTTGTTTCTTCTTCTTTTTGGAAAAAAACATCAAATGGATGTGGGTTAACTGTGCTCCACGGCCACCATGACACGTAGATAACACCACCTAACACCTGTGATATCTGCACATGACAGTCAGATAAGATGGACTCCATTTAAATCTCTGAATCAAACAAGAAAGAATCTTTTTTTATACTTCCTATTTTTATTTTTTGATCATTCATAATTTGGCACAAACTAACACATGCTCTTTTTTCTATATACAAGCAAAGTAGAGCAAGGGAGTTTGAGCATACTGTAGTGTTCATTGGGAAATACTGTAAGTGTTTTTACACCAAAGAGGCTGCTGTTTCTGTGAAATGGTCCCTTTAAATATAAATGCAGTCTTACAAAAAAAAAAGGTGACGAATGAGAAAAAAACGATAACAGAAGAAAACATGTGTTTTTATCTTGATCACCAGTAGAAATATAGCTGAGCAAAAAAGACTCATTGGTCTAATGGAAAACTGTCAGGGAGAATCACTGTCACAAATGACATCAGAGAGGAGCTGATATATATTTTGCCGGAGCAACTGACAAGTTAAAAGTGCAATGCCATGTATTATTTAAACAGGCTCTAGAATCTGTCATCCATGTGAATTGCAGAGTTAGCAAAAAAACAGGTGTGTGTGTACACAGAGAGAGAGAGAGAGAGAGAGAGAGAGAGAGCGGGATATTGATAAAGAAAGGTCATGATCATGTGAAAACTCTCAGACTTTTATCTTTATAGTTATTTATTTTGTGCTTTGGGTTTTCCAGCTGTGCTGCATAATGTTTTAGGGTTTTTAGATGAACCAAAGCTGAATGTACAGTGACAGTGACCGGGAGAAAACACAGTTCCCCTGGAGATTCTTGTCTGCCTTATTTTTCAATTAAAATAAATGTCTCATTCATTCATTAATTTATTCATTTGTTTGTTCTTTGTTCCTCATTACCAGCTTTACTCTGGTCACAGTTGTAGTGGAACTAGAGACAATCCCTAGTACGGATGAGATGCTGGTCCACCATGCACACACATTCGTACATTTACAGTCATCCTAGGCACATTTTAGCCTAGTCAGGTATTAGGGAGGTTGGAGGAAACTGGAGACCCCAGAGAAAACACAAACAACCACAGAGAGATCACACAAACTCGTCAATGATATTAACCTGAATTCGGGACCGAAACAGAAGCCTGGGGCCACTTGTCCACTCAGGGACACAAGTTTCCTGAAATATTATATATTAAAAAAGTTCTTAATATGTGTAATGGACAGAACTGTGGCCTTTCCCATCCTGAGTCGAGGTATCGAGTCCCACCTCAGCTGTGTGCATGAGTTTACACATTCTCTTGGTGGCTTTCCTCTGGGTACTCTGGTTACCTCCTATAGGTAAAGACATGCAGATTAGGCTGATTTCCAAATTGTCCTTAATGTGGTAGTGATTATGTGAGTGTGTGCATGAGCGTGATGGACTGGCAGCCCGTCCAGGGTGTACCCCACCTAATTCCCTGAGATGAGCTCCAAGCCTCCCGCGACCCAGTACAGGATAAACCGTACAGAGGGTGAGATCAGTACAAATTTTTTTTTTTAAAGCTAATTTTTGATGCCAACCTGTGGGTCAGAAACATTTTTCTTCCAGCTGACTCCTGAGTGCTTTATCTGCTATAACTTTTCGACACTATTCACTTTTCAACACTTTCAACAGATCCATAAGCCATTAAAAGTGTTAGTGTGAGTGTTAGTATTAAGCTAACACTTTATCCAGTAATTAGCCAGAAATTGGGTGCCAAAGCATATCTTATCTTAATTCATATTTTTATTTGCTGTTGCTTTGTGTTGT
Organism: Clarias platycephalus; assembly: GCA_030068275.1. Classification (NCBI taxonomy): domain Eukaryota; kingdom Metazoa; phylum Chordata; class Actinopteri; order Siluriformes; family Clariidae; genus Clarias; species Clarias platycephalus. The sequence goes on along the minus strand of JAQQZT010000011.1, from coordinate 15,407,006 downwards.
CTGTGTGCTTTTCTTACTAATTACATCCCGAACAGACCTTTCAGGCTGATGGCACTCGAAGTCAGTAACCTAGTGAACCAGTATCAGGATGTGTTCATTGGTACTGTAGATACATGCCAATTACAAGTACTCACAAAAGATGAAAAAGGTGTGCAATATCGAAAAAAAGAACTGAAATGATTTTGCATTTTATTGCAGAGGAACCGAACAAGAACAGTAAAATATAGAAACATTTTAAAGAATGAAATGTACAAAAACAGCCATGATCCATCTGAAAAAATAACATCTTTTTAGGCTTTCTCAGGGTAACAGCCAGACTTAAAGGATTTGCTAGATGCTTTATGTATTCCTCAGATTTGCTGACAGTTATGATGGTGGACTATAATAAATTATCTGAAATCCTGTTTTTAAAGCAGTTATAAAAAAAAATATTGATGTTGGTATCTGTCTGTCAAATCCATGTTAATTAACATCAACATCTGCTCTGCGAATAAGTAACGTACACCCACTATTTCAGTACAGATCACTATTTTGACAGCTAGATATAAGTGGTAAAGAAATGATAATAAATAAAGCACATATACCCTCATGTACACTCACCCAACGCTTCTTTTGGAACACCATACTCATACTGGGGCGAGCCTCCCTTTGCTCTCGAAACAACCTTGATCCTTCATGCTGTGATTCTCCTGTTCTACCACATCCCACATGTGTCATATGTAGATACACATACTGTATGAAGGACATGAAGGGATACACATACTCAGCAACAATGCTCAAACAGGTGGTGTCCTTTAAACAATGATTTTTGCCGTTAACAGGCCCAAAGTCTTCCAAAGCAAGTTGGGTCTCAGAAGCAGGTTGGGTCCATAGAGTTAATTCTGCTTGATCTATATGTATAACGGTATGGTTTTGGTGAGTCTGTGCCTATTGCATCCGCAGATTTTTGGTCTTGGCTGAGAGAAGTGCAACACAACATGGTCTTTTGCTGTTGTAGCCAATCCATCTTAAAGTTTGAATACATATTCTGAATAACTAGAAGTGTCCACTTTCAATTGTATATAAAAAGGTGGGAGGTCCTTGAGCCAGAGTTCGTATATAACAAAGTGGCCAGTGTGAAACAGCAAGTATCCACAGCCTCCTTATTTAGTCCCAACTTTAGTCCAGCTAATGGCAATACATCCCATGTAATGATCCATAGTTCCTGTTGGTAATGAGATTTGGGAATTTCTTGTCTGTTTGACCAGATGATAGTATATTAACGCAGTAGGCCAAGCAGGATGGGCGGATGTGTCCACCTGGAGTCCCTGCGTCCTGCCTCATTTGTCATCCACCTGACAACAGAGCTGCCACAAGGGTCTGAGAGGGGATTAATTTCAAATGAGCCTCAAAATGTCATCTAATGAAAGTCCATAAAGATGCAGCAGACTCTGACTCCTAGTCTAGCCAAATTAGCGATTGACTGCAGAGGAAACAACAAACGCCCAGGCACTTTTATGTATCCGCTCTGTCAGTCACCGATCAGGAAGAAGTTAAATTTTTTAGGTCTTTAGCAAATTTGCATATTTACTTATTTGACTTGTGTATGTTTTTGATCACTCGCACATGATTCTCCAATTGTGTGGTACTCAGACAGAAAGAGAGAGCTTTTTTTTTGTTGTTATTTGGCCCTACCATCCATGACACTCATTGACATGTAAATGCACAGCGATATCAAAGAGACATCTTCTCAAGCTCCCTGTGAAGTGAGTACTACTTATGATCAAAGGCGAGGCATCGTAAACCGTTCAAAGCGAACAGAGTCCTCTGATGACCATTAATGTGCCTCTCTTATAAGGGTAAGTGAAAGACTGTGCCATCTTTTGCACAATGTAGGTCTCATTTAGTGAGGCTGCTGAGATGATAAGCTTGTTCATCAGGTGTAAGCTAAGTTTATTAAGCCTGAGGTGGATGTCTAAATATAACAGACATAATTGAGAGGCAGTGGTCAGAGAAGCAAAGGATTATTTTGATAGAAAAAAAATCACACAATGTGCTGAGATATTTTATTTCTGCCATTATTATTATTATTATTATTATTATTATTATTATTATTAATAATAATATGACATCTGGAAACAAGTTTCTAGAAAGTCTGGCTTTTTAAAATTTGTTTATATATTTAAACACCTGAGATGCATATTTTCCTTCAGACGTTCCATATAAAAAAAATACCAGTGCCTCTGTTTTTTTCCCAGTGTAGTGCGTAAATTATCAAGAGAAGATTAGATGGTTCACTGTATCGTTATATTAATTATATAGTATGGGCGTGTCCTTGCTCATTGTTTAATCACATTTTTCTTTTTGCTACAGTAAATGTCTGTGTAAAACAGAGTCTCAAGGCTCCATTGACACGACAGGCACAATGTTTTTTTTTTTTTTTTTTTTTTACCCCCAAAAAAACTTAATAGTTCCATGAAGATCCCTTTTGGTAAATCCATTCCACTGCAGTCCTTTCTCTTGTCAGAGCAGCTACTCTACAACCTTCATCTGACTCCTCGCAGCAATTAACACTTCATTAGGAGAGCTCTTCAATCATTTGCACTTTCAATTCATACACTTTTGTGCCAAGTCTCTTGTGGATTGTTTTCACATTGTTCCAGGAGACAATTAATGACTGATGATTTCAATATTTTTCATTCTCCTTTGTCATGCATCTTCGTTATTATTTTGTTTTTGCATATAAGCACAGGGATTTTTTTCACTTCTAAAACCACAGGTACTTGCTTGTACACATTTCCACACCTCAGGATGTCACAGTGTAGCCTAGCTTTTAATTGCAACCTAGCTTTAAAGAGATGTTTACACCTAAGCCGTACTGAATGTAATTAGAGTTGTGTTAAGGTGTAGTTAGGGTTGACGAGCATCAAAGCTGCTCCATTGATGCTTGACTGTAGTAGAAATGCTGCCAGGAATAGACTGTAGGGTGTTGGGCAAATGAATGCCACCAATGTACTGTAGTATAATTAATGGAGGGATTCCTTATGTACTGTGATGACCCCTAATTTAAAATATGGTATAGTTGAATAAGTTGAACATCACCATACTTGGCACATTACAGGAAGATCCACTATGGCATTGCACAGAAGCCTACAGTATGTATGTCCCACCGATATGTGAAGGTGCCATATGGGCATGCGTGTCTTCCTCAACAGTAGAGTTGTGTTTGAGGTGTCTGCAGAGGGATATAATGATAGTCATCGTATTCATCCCTTAAAATCTACACACAGGCATCAATGTCCTAAGCTTCGAAAAAATGAGGCAGTGCTGAAAGCAGCTGTGTAACGATGCTCCATTATAGCATCTTTAATCACAATATTTTCCACTGTAAAACTATTCACATATGTACTCCCCCGGCTTAAAAGCTAACTTGAAGGTCAGTTTGCTGGCAGAGCTTCCTCTCTGTAGTTCAGTGCAAATTATGGCATAATTAAATGAAGTCACTGAATTACTCTTCTCATTGTAATAACTTAAAATTCAACCATACCATTAATGACAGGCAGTTTTTCTTGTGCGGAGGACAGGGCTGCAGAAATCAGGATAAATGTAAATAATCTGCCGCGTGTTACCCTGGCATATTTTTCATTAGCTTGGATTTGCATTTAACTTGTTGAGGAACTGGAGATGAGAGCATACAAGGGGGAAACAAGGGGGTAGGTTTGGCCAAAAGCACAGCTGTATCGCCTGCCACACTGATTGCCTCTCCATCCCTCGCCCTCATTTATCTTCATTTCTTCCCAATTACACCAAATTACCAATAGTCTCAGTTGCATTACCAACTTAATCCTCCCCTCTTTTTTTTCCCTTTTCGTAGGGAAGCATTATGTGGCGGCAGATGATTCCTTGGCGGGAGTCAGGGTAAACAGCCATGAAAATGCCACCCTGGCAGATGGCGAGGCCCAGAAGAAATATGACAAACAGAGTGCCAGCGTGCAGTCCTCTGCCTGCACCCGCTACAATCTGTTAATGTGCTCCCGGACAGTGTGTGTTTGTGTGCATGTGTGAGTGTGTGCATGTGTAAGTGTGTGCAAGATTTGCTGATGTGACAATATTAATGAATGTGTCTGTGTTCAGTATATTTAGCTTTGAAGAGATATAGTGAAAGCAAAGCAAGGTAGTGTTCCTTGTTCCTCTGTAATTGTATTCATAATGGACATTAGACAGGATGTAGGGGGTGGCATTGTATAGTGAAAAATGCTACAATAACACAGATATGCCAATTAGCCATTACATTAAAACCACCGGCCTGATACAGTATTACTGTATGTAGTTCCTCTTGTGTTAACAAAACAGTTCTGATCGTTGAGGCATGAACTCTACTCCATCTGTGAAGGTGTGCTGTGGTATCTGACATCGAGGTATTAGCATACCTTATAAGAGCCTTTAAGTCCTGTAAGCACATGGTCCAGCACGTCCCACAGACGCTCGATCTGATTGTGATCTGGGGGAATTTGGAGGTCGAGTCAACACCTTGAACTCTTTGTCATGTTCCTCGAATGCATTCCTGAATAATTTTTGCAGTGTGTCAGGGCGCATTATCCTGCTGAAAGAGGCCATTGCCATGGCATTGTCGTGAAGGGGGTACTTTCTCTGCAACAATGTTTAGGTAGGTAGTACGTGTCAACAATACTGTAGCTTTCTGTGAATGATGTAATTCAAGACCCTCCGCTTTTGAATCTGTGAGAGCGAGCAGTTTATGGTGCATTTTGTTTGGTGCAGAGTAAACACATGCACAAACCCAGCACTTTCACATCCTGGAAAGGGGTCTGGTGGCATAAACTTGTATTCACACACTGTTTATAAGCACCATGCACACAAACATGCTGGGCTTTTTTTTTTTACATCAGCACAGGCACCCACTTAAAAGAAACCCTAACTTCATTATGAAATGAAACATTAAAGTTCCAGATCTATGTGGCCATAACCACCCAGAAGAAAATCCACTCTGCTTGTTTATTGTTCTGGCGCAGCTAAGAAAAATCACTTTTCCATAGATATTTTCCATTTGATGTATGAATGGCTGTCTAACGCTGCATTTGTGGTGCCTTGTAGTTGGTTATATGTAAATGGCCATATGGCTATTTCTGGGGAAAGAAAATAATGAAATATTGTACTAAATACACAGTAACATTAAATGATTAGCTCATTGGGGCTGCAGAAGCCTCATATGAGCCTCAGGTGAAATTTGAAATGTGTTTTTGCACTGAACGTGGGTTGTGGAATTCGACCTCGAATGTGCTCGTGTTCCAGGTGACAAACTTTACATTCGGTGTAGAGAACAACCAAGACCTATGGTAAGATACTTGTATATTCATCAACACTGATTTAAGACAGACTTGAAAAAAATCCAAACTATCCCTTTAATTGATTTAAAGTCAGTACTGCTGTAGACGAGATTTTAAAACAGAGAAAGAGGGTCTTTATGCCATAGACATGTTTATTTGACGTCACTCCATAAACAGGGAACGAACTGCTATTTGAGAAGACTACACCAAATTAACAAGTTGAAATTTCAAGTTGAAGCAGCATTTTTTTCTTGCCTGGTGAAAAATACAAGTTACAATTTCACCTTAAATGTAACATTAATTCTCATTAATGGCGACTTTTGAGATAATGGCTATGATTGTAATATTCATGTATGCTTCCCTCACATATGGTCTTCAGTCTCGGCCAACTGGAGAAGGAGTGTGGGCTGTAGGTAGGGCCAGTGTGAGTGGCAGATGGCATGGCTGACAGGCCAAAGCAACACTTCAGAGGAGGGAGATTAGCTCGTTTCCTATTTTTCACCCCTTTCCAAAGACACATGCTCACAAATGTCATGGTTTGCTCTTTATGTCATATGGAAATATGGAAAGTCTTTTATTAATCAAATCCCAAAGATCATTGATGGCATTATTCCTCTGTATGGAAAAATGACTTCATTTCAGGTAAATGTGATAATGTTTATGATGTATATAAGGGTAGATTAAAGCTTCTTTTACGATTCTACTCATTTAAGTAACAATTTTACTTTCTTTCTTAATAGCTTTATGAAGATGCATGTAATGTAGGAGAAGTACACTCACTGCTCTTAGTCACTGGACCTCTTTGAGTTGTTTCTGGTACAGTACAGTACATGATGTGCCACCTTATCAGTAAACTTTTCCACTTTACCAGCAAACCTAAACCACAAGGGGTGTTCAAGTCAAACCAGGATTTGATTAAGAGTAAATTTGATTAGAGTAAAAACTCTAGCTTTATTTCTCTATGACTCAGGTACACTAATCCACTTATCCCAGTGTTTCATTAGTGCTTGGGTACCATCATGGTAGAAATTTTTCTCAGTACTGTATACCAAAGCGATGATCAGACAGTCTGCTGAAACACTAGCTTTCTAGGAACTATTTTAATACCCCAAACATGTGGAACTGGCTTGGACTGAGGTCAGGGCTATACGGGGGATGTGGCAATAACTCCCAACTGAGTTCCTGTAATTCACAAGTGGTATTTGTGAATGATTGTATGTACAGTTCCTACGGACAGATGCGTCTTTTCCACAAGTTATCCACCGATTTTGAAGGTGCAGATGTTCCACTCACTGAATGTTCACAGAAACAGCTGCAGTGGACTCCGAGCTGGATCTTGATTCACGGACATGCGACATGTTTTACAGCTAAGAGACTCACCATACTGTACTTGAAGTCTTTTACACCCTTATTCACACGAAATTTCATCACAAGTCCCGGTAAACTTCAGTGGCTTATTTAGATTTTTTTAAAAACATGGAAATATTTTAATTTAGGATATTTAAATAAATGCCTTAAGAAAATAAGACAATTTTATTTTATTTGTCTAATAAAAAAAAGACCATAAAGCCAACACATGTGAACTTTTGAACTTATGTCCAGGTTCTATTAGCCAAACTGAATTCTTTCCTATAACTTTATAATACAATAATAGACAATTTTTAAATTTATAACATAATTGTTTGGTAATGAAGAGGACTAATAGAAAAAGCAATTTTTTTTCACGGTTGGCCCTCATGACTTTAATGCATTAGACAGGATAGGAGACAAATTCTGATTTGTTGTCGTTATTTCTGTGGGCTGGAACACCGTTGATTCATAAGTCGGGGTGTCTGTTGCTTGCTGTTTGTGTACAAGCCCTGGCCGAGGCATCGTTGTGTATGTTCAGAGGTGTGGGTAATGCAGGCTGGCTAGTGACATTTGCATCTGTATTCTATGAACTGAATATCTTGTCTTGTGTTTAACACAGAAAGGCACTGTAATCATCGTGGAACAGGGACTGGACTGAGTGCAAGTGTGTGTGTGTGTGTGTGTGTGTGTGTATATACTGTACTGACACATTAATGGGAAACTAAACATAACGAAAAGTCAACCAATCCATAGCACCAGTGTGTGTGCGTGTTTGTGTGTGCGCGCGTGTGTTTGTGTCTGGTGTGTGCGTCACAATTATCCAAGCCTTTTTTAAGGATGCCATTAACCAGCTCTGTCAGTGTGTGGCTAAGGACGAGTTTGATGATGGACACATTCTTAAAGCATGACTGACAGCCAAGTGGGGTGCAAATTCACACTCTTGGACAAACACACACACACACACACACACACACACACACACACACAGCCACCCACACTCACAC
>JAQQZT010000011.1:15345158-15358937 GCA_030068275.1 Clarias platycephalus | reverse complement strand
TGTGTGTGTGTGTGTGTGTGTGTGTGTGTGTGTGTGTGTGTGTGTGTGTGTGTGTGTGAGAGAGAGAGAGAGATAGAGAGAGAGAGAGAGAGAGAGAGAGAGAGATTACCTGACTAAAACCTTTATTGGTACAATGGAGATAAATATTACCTCTGAAAAACTTTTACTGTAATTTAAGAAAGTGTTAATATTTTTGCCTTCTATTGGAAGTTCATTTGTTTAGTGCAAAAAGCACTCTTTCACATACTTTGACTTTCTATTGCTTTTGTATTATAAAATAAAATAGAGGAAGAAATAAAAAATAATAACATAAGAGAAGCTGAAGATGAACTATCAGAGATCAACAACTTTAAACATTTCCCTCATTCTTTGAGAACCAGTGTCCAATTCAAGTGAGTTTTCTACTCAAGCACAGCTGATTCAACTAGTCTGTTAATAACTAGGTTCAGTGGGTGTGTTTAGGTGTTGGTGAATTACAAACTGTGCTGAATGCACTGGCCATTTAGAACTGGAGTTGAAGATCCCTGCCTTTGAACATCTCCTACTGTAGTTTGTCTAGTCTCCTAGTCTGATTAGATCTTAGTCTGTTTAGCTACTAACCTGTTTAGTTCTTAGTCTGTTTCATACCTACAGTAGTCTACTGTGTACCTAGTCTGTTCGTCTCTCGGGTCTCTGGCTACTAGTCTGTTTAGCAACAAGTCTGTTTAACTACTATCTAGCTTAGCAGCTAATGTGCATAACAGCTAGTAGGCCTAGCCAAGTCCCTTGTAGGTTCAGTCCCTTGTGTATTTAGTCCCTAAGTCTGTTTAGTTTGTTTAGTCGTCTTGTCTGTTTGGTATATTAGTATGTTTAGGCTTGTATGTTTAGTCTATTATGTTTATTCCCTAGTCTGGATGAGTTATTAGTTGATTAATGTTTTGTTTGAAACATGCTCCAGCAGTAAAGCCAAATTCCTTTGTTCATGTTTGCTTTGATTTGTTTTATTTCATCATTAACAGACTTGTAAAAGGTGTGCGTTTATGCCACACCTTCAAGCTAAAAGTGAACAATGGTCAGGTTTGGTAACTATTTTGTAATTGTCCCCGCATCTAATGTTAGCTTTGGAGATGTGTTTCAAACATCAAAAAATAATAATAATAATAATTCAAGAGACTCACAGGAGTTTATCTACGTACAATACTGTGTTTAACTGAAATGTGGGTTAAACCAAAAGTGTCTCCCCAGTAACAGTTACACATATCAGCTTTGTTTAACTGGCAAAGTACAGTAGGAGCTGTTGCAGTTATTTACGCAGTGATGTGGGAGCATGAATGGAATTAAATAAAGAAAAACAACAACCATGAAAAAAATATTTTTGAAAGACTGTCTTTCCTTAGTGTTTAAACCCGCAAGATGTTTATTTTTGTTGACACCTGAACAAATGCATTACATTGGCAATTTGTACAGTAGCTCAGCCTGGTAAGAAAATCATATATCATGATTTTACTCTCATTAAACATATGTAAATAAGACAAAGATGTTTGACAGTGACAAACTATTTCACCGTCCCCAACTCCTGTTAAAAAAGGATAGAATATCAATAGATAGAGACAGAATATCTATCAAAAATCCAGGAAAAACACATTATACAAATGTCATAAATTGAGTTGTTTTTTTAGTGAGTAAAATAAGTATTTGATCTCCTACTAACCAACAATATTTCTGGCTTCCACAGACTGGATCTGTGCTCATGTGGTACACAGATTAACTTAAGAAAGTGCTCCTAACAACAACTCATGTGTATAAAAGCCACCTGTCCACAGAATCTCTGTCTTCCATTCAAACCTCAACACCATCGCCAAGACTAAAGAACTGTCAAAGGATGTTAGGGACAAGATTATAAACCTTCACAAGGCTGGAATGGGCCACAAGACCATCAGCAAGAAGCTTGATGAGGAGGAGACAACTGTTGGCGTTATTATTTGCAAATGGAAGAAATACAAAATAACTATCAATTGCTCTCGGTCTGGAGTTCCATACAAGATTTCGCCTCATGGGGTAAGGATAATTATGAGAAAAGTGAGGGATCAGTCCAGAACCACATGGGAGGAGCTTGTAAATTATCTGAAGGCAGTTGGGACCATAGTCATCAAACAAACCACTGGTAACACAATACGCTGCCATAGATTAAAATCCTTCAGCGTTGCCATGTCCCCCTCCTCAAGAAAGTGCATGGACAGACCCGTCTGAAGTTTGCCAATGAACAGAGAAGGATCTGAAGAGAGTGCCACAGTCAGATGAGACTAAAACTGAGCTCTTTGGCATCTGACTATGCTGACTATGACCCTAAGAACACCATCCCTACAGTCATGTCAAAACATCATGCTTTGGGTCTGTTTCTTTGCTAAAGGTAGAGTCCATCGTGGATGGGTCTTCCAAAATGACAATGACCCAAAACATACCACCAAGCGAACAAAGGAGTGGTTTAAGAAAAAACATGTTTTTTCCTGTGCTTTTTTTCTTTATTTTTGGTTGATGCTCTGTCTCTATCCTTTAAAATAAACCTATGATTAAAAATTATAGAGCCTTCATTTCTTTGTAACTGGGCTTCTGTAGGTGGTACAGGTCAAAGTGAAATCAACATGAACGCCGGGAACCAAGGTTTCCCAGCAGACAATTTTAACCAGAGCATCCTAATTTATCCTGTTGCATCCTGGTACCATTTTTCCCCTAGTAAGTGAGCTACATGCACCCAGCCATCAACATAATGTAAAAGAAAATATTAGATTCATTAGACCAGGCCACCTTTTTCCATTGCTCCATGGTTCTGGGTTAGCACTACAGTACCCGTGGTAGTGGTAGCAGGAGCAAAAGCCACCTCACAGTCATTAGTACACCACATAGTCTTGATTTACTGTTCACATGACAAAGAAATGTTGGCTTTTCAGGACATGTTGGTATGTTTTGCATGTTTATGTTTGATATGATTTGTATTATAAATTCAGGAGTCTTAAATGTTACATAGCAATTTCCAATGTAAACATTTTGTTATGTGCAAGATAATTTTTATTGACAAAATAAGTATAAATCCCAAAATATAATTTATTGCAATTATTGCTGGTTCTTAATACATAGTCCATTTATTTAGCTGGTGTCTGACAGACAGTTCCCCAGACAATTAGTTATGTGCTGCACTGTCTCACTTGCTTCACTAAAGAGGATGCCTGGTGTGCATTTGCACCATTCCGTAATGAAAGCTTTATAAAAGACTACATAAATGAGGGAAGAAAATATGGTGTTTCCATTCAGCCTATGGAAACTACACAAAATCGGCTAATATTATCCCTAAAACTCAGCTCACTATTTTGGACATGGCCTTCAAATAAGTCACGATACTTGTGTTTGTAACAGGGGAAAAATATTTTGCCCAAAGGTGAGAGGTGTTGATCGTTCTGCATCTGGGTGCATAAATGTGTGAAGGCTCTTCAGCTCAAAACCAATTATAATGTGCATGAAAGATACATGGATAGCAGGGGGGAGGAAATTGGCACCTTTAATTGCAAAATGGCATATGCCAAGCCTGTCTGGAAGAGTTTGAGAACAATGCTAATGGGTGTGTCCCTGCCTTCTGGCCCTTTGGAGTGAAGACACAGGACCAAAGTCAATATACTGTAATAGCATAGCATAGGACCAAGGTTACTTCAGCTTCAACAAGTGGGCCACATGTTACTGTAAAATCATGAGACTTTTACATCATGGGTATGTTTATCGTATTTTTATTAATAGAAATGACAGTGACAGTTCCAGAGATGATCAACCATTATTGATTTCAGTTTCCCAACATAAGCTAGAAAGACAATTGATGTCTTATTTTTCCCCCCACATTTTTATTAGAGGTGCCAATAATCCTGAAGTCAAAGTTATTTGATGATCCCTTTGCACAATAGATTTTTTAATCAATCACTAGAATTTGGTGCATGACACAAAAACTACATTTCACTGCATATAGTACAGTGTATGACTGTGTATGTGACAAATTAAATTTTAATTAGAATTTCATACACTGTTGAACAGTATATGAAAAATGCACACCAGGAACACATACACTATATGGTCAAAAGTTTGTGGACATCTAATCATTAAACCCATATTTAGGCCATCCTCAATTGTTATGTCTTCCTAAAATGTGAACGTTTTTGTCAGAAATGTAACAGAGCTTTACAGTAAAATCATTAAATAAAACATAAATAAAATCATAATAATTTATATAGTGCTTTTAACATTGGCCATCATCACAAAGCAGATTTACAGAATCAAAAATAACTAATTAAATACGGTAGAAAGAAAAAAACTCCCTGACAATAGGAAGTAACCTTGGGATGAACCAGACTGAAACCCATCCTCATTTGGGTGATATGAGAAGAATATAGCAAGGATTTCCATACTGTATGTTAGGAAGCTGAAAGTTCTATATAATAGGAAAGGTGTTTAAGTTAATATGAAATTCCCTTTCTTTTTTGGAGACTCGGGTACAAAAGTGTTTGTGGAAATTTCAGTCCTAAATTGTTAACTGACTGCAAGCACAAGCCATCAGAGGAAAAACTGCATACATCATCCTAGTCCATCTTCATGGTCATCACATGGTCATCCTCAGTAGCGTCCGAGATGTCCATGCAACGAGAACTCCAAGCAAAAGCAGGATGTGTCAGACAGGTCAGGAGAGACCTGTGGGAAGGGGTTGGGATCGCTGGCAGCTCATCTGTAGTGCCATCTGTAGCTCAACAGAGAGAGAGAGAGAGAGAGAGAGAGAGAGAGATCAGTTAGGTATACTCACTGTCTTGTAATAGATAAGGTCAATGTAGTGCAAGCAGGGACTCCGGCAGGACTAACTATACCAGCATAACTTAAAATGGTTAAAATGGGCTCCCTGGGAAGTACTGTAAGTAAGTAAGTTAGGAGGCTTTATTGCCATTTTAACCATATACAGGTCAATACACAATGAAACGAAACGTTTCTCCTGGACCAAGGTGTTTCATACATACAATCTAAATTAACAAAACTAACTAGCTAACTAATAAGCTGACTAGCTGAGACAAAACAAATCAAAAACAAAATAAATTAGCGAAACTATTACTACTACAAGTACTACACAAAAGAAAGCAAAAGACAAAACACAACACAAGTGCACATGCAAATGTGCAAACAAGAGCAACAACACGATAACAACATGACAATGCAGTACTCTGTGGTAATGAGCTAATGAGTAGAGGTTGTGCAAGTAAATTGTCTGTGAGTGATAGATGTGAAACAGTAAAGATAGAAGATAGAAAAGGGTTCTTGTGCAAATAACAGCTAATAAATATTGTGCAAAAAAAGCAATTGTAGGTTGGTGTGTGAAATTGCTAAATGGTTGTAGATCAGTGTGTTTACGTGTGTGTTTGTCAGTGCAGTCCCATTGTACTGAGGTGATTGAGTTTATCTGAGTGAGTGTGTCTGTGTGTGTGTGTATGTGTGTATCAGTCCAGTCCCTTTTTATTGAGGAGGCGGATGGCTTGTGGGAAGAAGCTGTGACACAGTCTGGATGTGAGGGCCCAAATGCTTTGGTACCTTTTTCCAGAAGGCAGAAGGCAGGAGAGTGAATGTGAGGGTGGCTTTGCAGATGCAGCGTGTGGTGTAGATGTCTCTGAGAGAAGAGAGGCCTTGACAATCTTCTCTGCTGTCCTCCCTATCCGCTGTAGGGTCTTGTGGTGGGGATGGCACTATTCCCAAACCGGACAGTGATGCAGCTGCTCATGATGCTCTCAATACTCCCTTTATAGAAGATAGTTAGAATCTGTGAGAAAGCTGTACCTTCCTCAGCCTTCATAGGAAGAGAATGTGCTGTTGGGCTTTTTTGTTTAAAGAGCTGGTATTGAGGGACCAGGTGAGACCATGGAATTTGGTGTTCTTGACGATCTTCACAGAGGAGTCGTTGATGTTGGTCGCTCTGTGCCTCCTGAGATCAACAATTAACCCCTTTTCTTTATCAACATTCAGAGACAGGTTGTTTTCTTTACACCACTCTGTTAGCCTCTGCACTCCCTCTCTGTACGCTGACTCGTCGTTCTTGCTGATGAGACCCACCACGGTCGTATCATCAGCAAACTTGACGATGTGATTGTCCTTGTGAGTACAATGTGAGTGCTGTTCCTGATCCACACTGACTGAGGCCTTCCGTCCAGAAAGTCTAGGATATAGTTACAGAGGAAGGTGTTCAGACCCAACAGGCTCAGCTTTCTGATCAGGTTTTGGGGATGATAGTATTGAATGCTGAGCTGAAGTCTATGAAGTCCTTGTTGTCCAGGTGTGAGAGAGCCAGATGGAACATGGTGAAGATGGTGTCAACCGTGTAACGATTAGGAGATACACAACTGCAGTAGGTCCAGTGAGCATGGTGTTGATGTGTCTCATAACAAGCTGCTTGATAGGTTTGAGTGCAACAGGACTATAGTGAGACAGGTCACAGAAGACTTCTTTAGGACAAGATGGTCTTGATGTTTGTAAGAACGATGACACTGCTTAGGGAAATGTTGAAGATGTCGGTAAGAACATCCACCAGCTGTTAATAACATTCTCTGTGCCGCTCTGCACTCTGCCAGGGATATTGTCTCTTCCAGCAGCTTTGCGTGATTTGACTCTGCATAGAGTTTTACCTCACATTAGGCGTGGTGAGACAGACGCAACTGGTCGTTGGGCGGACGGATGGTCTTCCTCACTGCTATGTCGTTCTGCACTTTAAACCAAGAATAGAAGCTGTTCAGGGCATCTGGAAGGGTGCTTTCACTGTCAAAGGCAGGGGATGATGTCCTTTAGTTGGTGATGGCTTGTATGTCCTGCCACACGCGCTGTGTGTCACTGCTGTCATTGAAGTGGTAGAAACTAGCACATAGTTCTTACACCATTTCACGTTGATCTAAACACACAAGCTGCCGCCGTGAGCTTACCGCACAGTGCTGCATTTCTGTCGGTACAAAACTAGGCTAGCTCATCAAGCTGAATGTCGGCATCAGGAACTTTGTCGCTGAGCCATGTCTCCTTAAAAAAAACTAAGACACAGCAGCCTCTGAACTCACAACGTGAACTCTGTTGGAGTTGGATGTTAGGACCATAAATGGCAGAGGCAGCTGGCAAATTTTAGTTTTTAGCCTAGCACAGACTCCTGCCACCTTGCTGCGATTCTGCTTCATGCACCACTTTTGATGTTCCCTCCTCCGGCCACCAGCATAAGGCAACGCCGAGGACTGAAGGCCTGGTCCCCACAGCATCTGCAGCGTGCTACTGCCACACCACCATCATGGATTTCTCTCCAGTCATTTCAGTCATTTCACCGTCAACAAACCTGAAAGATTAATGAGTGTCTAATATAGGATTGATAAAAAGTATACAGATAAAAGACTGAAATGCACCACTGATGATTTCCATTGTTGTTCTCAGTGCACATATTTTAAAAGGAACCAAATCTCACCATAATTGTGATCCTCTGTTTGATTACTCTCAAGGAAACTTTCAGGAAATTACTTTCATTAAAATGCCACATGAATGTAGCTCAGCATGATGACAAAACTTAAACTACAGTTCATAAACCTTTGATAATAAAGCAAGAGATTAAGATAGGAGACATGTCCATTTTACATGCCAGTTTTTGGAAAGAGTTGCATTTATTACAGCTTTCTGGGGAAAATCTCTATCTTTTGACCAAGTGCCATGTATTTTTCCACAGGCCACAAGCAAAATATAGCACTGCTTATTTTGGACAATTTTTCGGCTATCAGGCTAATTATGGAAAAGGCATTACTACAGTTGGTTTCTCATGAGAGAAACCTTAAGTTCCATGATGAAAGGAGTCTACATTTCTTCCAAAAACACTTCCTTTCTCAAGGCAAAAGGAACAGTTTCATAAGACGCTGTTCTAGGAATACTGTAAGTATACCAGTGTTTTAGAAACATTGAGACTATTAACAGAACTGAAAAGTCCTTTGGATTAACATGCAAACGAAAATGAAAGATTTCATTAAAACTACGAAAGCTCTCTAGATCATTTCCAGCATAATTTTTTTTTTTAATACCCATGGCCTTGAGATATAATTGAGTTATTTGCCTGTTACAACACACCTGTAAGTTTGAGATTTTGTCAAAAACACTGCATTGGGGAGTAACAGTCCTTAAAAACCAAGACCTGATTTACACATCGCACTAAAATTGTTGTCTTTTTTATAGTATGTGCACATTTAGAAAAGGTGAAAGGGAGTTTAGAATAAAGTAAATAGCAATGAAGCTTTTTACAAGATTCACATCTCTGACAGATGCTGACTAAATGGTCAGTGTTTAGGCATGAACAAACAGGTTTAATGACACCTTCTTTTCCCACTTTTTGTGAGTGCCATATTAAAAATAGTAGTCTCACAGGGGTTTTACGCTGATTTTTAATGAGATTACCCTTCTGATCTTGTTGTGGTTTTATTTCTTGCCACCCTCCTCCCCTTTTGTGTTCACTGGACTAATTAAAATTTTAGTGATCTGCAGTGAGGATTAATAACCTTAAACAGGCCAGTAAAAGCCAAGGAACAATTTCTCTGCTTTTAAGACAGTCAGCATTGCTGGCCTTTGAAGTGTCTTTGTACCGTTCATTTTAAACAAGACTTGGTAGGAAACTGTGTGGAGTAATATGCAATTGTTACTTTCTTTAAAGTTATTGCAAGAGTGTGCCATCTAGAAGTTTAGAGATGCTGTTCTGTGGTGGTAACTTGTGCTTATACTACCATATCACCTGCTCCTTAAAAAATATTGCTTGTAATGTCCATAACATAACAGTAAATGTTAAGTTTACATAACAAGTAAGGGGGACATGCTTAGGTTCCATTACTGATTATTATGCATAATGTATAGAGCACAAGACTGTTTGACAACAGTCAGGTTGGTGTAGAAGAAACATGCATGTGTTAGCATTTGAATAAAACCAATAGTGTCAGAATATGTTTTAACATAAAGTTAATGGTGTGCAAACATAAGCAATATCCATACAACAGTCTCTGATCTCCAACTCTTACACTTGACCTATCTTTGTTCACAGCACAAAACAACCAACCAAACAAATAAATGTATGCAATTTTTTTTCTTTTTGCACAAAGTCCCAAGAGTTTGCAAAACAGTTTGGAAGAGTTTGGAAGCTGACAGCAACAAATGAGTAGAGGAGTAGAGGCACTTGGCAAACCCTTTAATATCCGTAAAGGTCATCCATTAATAACAGGGTAGCGTGGGAGCTGTGCTCCACATGCCTGTCTCAAACCCAACAAACCATTAGTCCACGGCTCAGTGCTCTGCTCCTTTGTCATTGCCACTAATTACCCAGGGTGCCCACAGACTTCATAAAGACTTCAATGTTTTCTCAGCTTATAGCTGAATATTTGCGGATATAATTTACTGTATATAAAATCATTACTGGTTGGGTCACTAGCTATTTCAAACTGAATTAAAAAAGCGCCATCTGGAGTAAAACATCTGAGGGTTCAATGTTTTCATGATCTAGTGTAATTTATAAGCACAGTGTAAGAATCAGCAGTTCCGGTCAAAATCTGAGATGGAACCTAAATCTGAGACTTCAAGAAATAACATACTTTATCACTTCAATAATACCTGATTAAAACATTCACTTTAATATATATATAATTAAACATGAACTTCAAACAGGGTGTTTTTAAACATGAATAAGATTATTATGGGATTATCTAACTTTTTAAACTTAATATATGGAATTTACAGTATAACATACACTCACCAGTCACTTCATTAGGTACACCGTGCTACTGGGTTGGATTGGCCTTTGCCTTAATTCTTCATGGAAAAGATTCAACAAGGTGCTAGAAACATTCCTTAGAGATGTTGGGCCATATTGACATCACAGCAACAGTAGTTGTTGCAAATTTGTCAGCTGCACATCCATGATGCGAATCTTATGCTCCACTACATCCCAAAGATGCTCTATTGGATTGCAATGTGGTGACTGTAGAGACTATTTGAGTATAGTGAACTCACTGTTATGTTCAAGAAGACAGTTTGAGATGATTTCAGCTTTGTGACATCATGTTATCCTGTGGTCAAAAAGTTCACATGTTCAGCAACAATACAAGGTGGGCTCGGGCATTTAAATTATGCTCAACTGGCTTTAAGGTCCCAAAGTCTGCCCAAATATCTCCCTTACCATCACAGAACAACCAGCCTGAACTATTGATACAAAGCAGGATGGAAACATGCTTTTATGTTGGTTATGCAAATTCTGGCTCTATCATCCAAATTGTGGCAGCAGAAATACTGACTCATCAGGCAACATTTTTCCAATCTTCTGTTAATCGATTTTGGTGAGCCCATGTGAATTGTCACTTCATGTTCTTGAACTTAGCTGAATTCAAGACCTGATGTGGTCTTGTGTTATGCATTCATAGATGCTCTTCCGCATACCTCAGTTGTAACAAGATGTTTGAGTTACTGTTGACTTCCTATCTGCCCCTATGAGTTCTGGTATCAATAGAGAACTGCCATATAGCTGTCACCTTCTCTCTGTAAACCCTCTAGATGGTTGTGCATGAAAATCTCAGTAGTTCAGCAAATTTCAGAAATACTTAGACCAGCCCATCTGGCACCAACAACCAGGTCACTTACATACACCATTTTTAACTTCAGCAGATCATCTTGCTCTTGTTAAATGCATTGAGGTTCTGCTATGTGATTATCTGGTTAGGTATTTGAATGAAAGATCAGTTGAACAGGTGTTCCTGAAGAAGTTTCCATTGTGTGTATGTGTAACTACCATGCTTCCTCTACTAGAGAAAGAATAGAAAACCAATAATAGTAAGGTCAATAAGAGTAGTCAATAAATGTCTGTACAATTATGTTTTTTTTTTTTATAGAATGCTACAAATCAATGAATTTAAGTAGTAATAAAACCATAGCAAACTCATAGTTTGATTGTGTTTTTGTAGTCATACTGACATCAAATTGATGTAAAAAAAAAAAAAAAAAAAAGTCTTTAGGTTTGGTGCATACAAATCCTTTTAAACAAAAAAAAATGCTGAATATCATGAGAAACACCAGCCTTCTCCTCTAACAGATTCAGTTTCATTTCAGTAGTTGATGACAGCACCTTGTAATAAAGGTCCATGATTACCTACTGAAACTGCAATGGCAGTAACAGACTGTAAACATCCCTTTTTTTGGTTTCAGCATTACCCAAAAGTTTCGCACTGAGTTCGTTCACGACAGCATTTTTTTGCCCAGTTAGTAATTTTCCTTTACTGTTCATGTCGCAAAAAGAAGCCAGACTCTTTAAGGATGCCTCACTTTATGCTACAGTATGTAACATGTTTTGCCTAAAAATCTTTAAGTTCAAAGCTCCTAAAAGAAGGATATGTAGCATTTTTTTTATTTTTATTAAGAGGAGTCAAAAAAAAGAGCATTTATTGTTTTGTTGCTCATATACAGTACAGTACCTCAGAGAGGAGCAGACTGAGAGTTTACTTTTGGTTATAAAGGGTGACACACTACGAACAGGTGCATGATTGGAACTCAGGTGTGAACATAACTGCGTAGAGCAGATTGTAATCCATGGTGGAAATTAATGTATGCTTTGATGTGTGTATTATTATTATTATTACAGATAATGACAGAGAGTAGATTAAAAATCTAGTTTTTATGTGTCATCACTGTGTAAAAGACACAAAAGATAAAATGCAATAGACCTATACGCACTTACACAAAACCTGAACATTTAAACTGCACATTTATAGATCATAAAATATATATTTATACAAACCCTTTCACATAAAATAACTTTTGGTCCCCCTTGTTTTACTAGTTTTTTCACTCTCCAAATCAACTATAATGTCTTCAGTGCTGCTAGGTGAGTCCATTTCTGCAGACTACCATATGTAACTGTTGTAAAGAGGAAATCAGACATGTGTTCATAATAAAAGATTCAACAGCCAAAGTGACAAAAATGTGTGTTCAGCAGAGTTGAGGATGGGATAAAAGCAATAAGAACCTATGTCAGCAAAGAATGTAGCACTGAATTGAAATAGCAATTTTGCCATCAGTGTTGGGATTGTGTCAGAAAGGGCTCAGTGATCCATGGCCATAACATTGGAGCTACTGCTGTAAAATAAAATACAAAAATGGCATGTAATATATGTGTGTGTAAGCATGTGCATCCACTAAAGATCCACACAAATGTTTACTAAATATTTCTATGCTATTATAATGTACACAGAGGAAGGTCCATAAATACATGGACTTTTTTTTTCTTCTGTACATTCAACTTCTTGAATGTACAGCAGAGTACAATGATACCTTTAACCCCCAATAAGCACCATTGGGACAAATATGTTTTTGATATCATTACATGGTATCCCTCTAGACACGGTACATTTCTTCTTAAAAATTATAAACTGTAGGTATGTACTGTATAGGTTAAAATTAATTAGTTAAGCATCCCAAAAAGAGAGACCACATGAGACTATGCAGTACATAACATAATCACCTCAGAGCTGTTTGATGCTACTGTAGGCCAGAATTTCGGTCTCTGTGGAGATCATTTCCACTGTATTTGCATTGGTTTCCCCTGAGTTCTCTTGTTTTACCCCACCTTAGAAAAATAAACCAGTAGGTGGACTGTCTGCTCTAAATTATTCCAGGGTTTAAATACGACTGCATGGTGCCCAGCAAATGCCTTCCCATGCAATGCACATTCCCCCACCCTGTGTTCCCAGGATAGGTTCCTGCTCCACTGCATCCCTGAGCAGAATAAGACAGTTACTGAAGACAAAAGAATGGCTGGCTAAGATACTCACATCAAACTGAAGGAAGGGTCCTTTTGATACTTTTTGTGGGGCTTGGTGTTGTGGCAGTGGTAGATGAGGCTTTGTATTGTGTATTGTGCAGCATAGGTGACCCTTACTGGATCGGGCAGCAGTAATGAGGTCTGAGTCCTGCCAGTTTATCCTTACTCTGCATCAATGGTTTAAAAATATTTTTTCATTCAATTTATCTTTTTATTTTAGAATCTGTTTGCCAATAAATGCTGGTCTAAAAACAAACAAACAAACAAACAAATATAATAATAATAATAATAATAATAATAATAATAATAATAATAATAATAATAATAATAGACAGTTCTAAACAAGTTGTGCAGCTGAATTGTAGATCTATTGCAGATTTTAAATGGCATGAGGAGGCATAACTGCCCTATATTTAAATTACAAGGGCCTGAACAAGCACCTGTGTGGCCTTTGTGGATAGAAATTAACAACTCCTTATGGTGTTATCAAGGAGAACTCTGCATAAAAGTGTTAGATTAGTACTGTAAGAGGAGATTGTCCATAGTTACCCCAAGGTTGCATTCAGTGACCAAAGATCTGAGAGGTGTATTGGGATATCACAAGACCCTGACCTTGAGATGCATCTCCTAGAAAGAAGAACAGTTAAAATATTTTCTGAGATAAAGTTTCAGATAATTTTTCTGCCACACCTTTTGAAGTCTGAGCAAAAGTATAAGTATATGGGCAAGGGAAAGCTAGAGGATAACATGAGGATCATTGGTATAGCAGTAAAGCAGTAGAGCAGTAAGACCAATGTTAATGTATAACCCAACATTTGGGAGAACCCAAGATGGCGCCGGTGAGGTCGGCTGCCATCACGACTGCTCCGACCACCTTTTCTTTGTTTTAGTTTTTTAAGTTAGTTTTCAGTGTTTTAAAATCGGCAAAATCA
>JAQQZT010000011.1:15294744-15310746 GCA_030068275.1 Clarias platycephalus | reverse complement strand
GAGCCAAACTGAGCCGAACCAAGCTGAGCTGAACTGAACCGTGTCGTGCCGTACTATGCAGTGGAAAAGCGCCATTAGCTACAGTGATTGAGACCAGAGAGAGGAGAGGAGGAAGGGGGCTGCCGTGTAGGACACAGGCGCGCACACCTCTGCGCGGGGACACGCACGCACACACATATGAACACAAAATAAAAGATGCTTTAGAGAAAAACCCTTGGCTAAGTTTTGATCATGTTACCAAAACATGAAGCACATGTGTACCACATGATACTCGATGACATTTGGTTCACCTATAACAAGACTCGCTCGTTTATCAAGACAAAATTTTTTTTTAATGTTTGCTTGTTTTGCGGAACGCCCACAAACCGGGTGTTGTGGGTTACTCGCAATCCGAGGTTCCACTGTACTGCAAAAAAAAAAAAAAAAGTCAATGTCTGAGCATCAAAAAGATAATGAACAGGATGGCTAAAGTTTATCAAGTTGACGGAAGGATCTGAAGTTTAACTGTTAATATGTAAGTCAATAATCAATAGTGCAAATAGTTGGTGACAGTTAAATGGTCAGCAGTTCAGATGCACCTGGTCATTGACACATGCCTTAGTGGTCATCAGGACCTGTAAGGTGGATTAAGAAATTACTGTAAACACTAAATTCCCTTCATACTGTAGCTAAAATGGAAGGACAGTTTCATGATACCTTATCATTATTATTATTATTATTATTATGATCATGTTACTGTTGGTCTTTCGGCTGCTCCCGGCAAGGGGTCGCCACAGCTGACTATCAAACAAACTTGGCACAGGTTTTTACGCTGGATGCCCTTCCTGATACAGCCCTCCCATTTTATCTGGGCTTGAGACCGGCACTGCATCCAGTGGCTGGGGTTTGGGCACTGGCTGGGAATCGAACCTGGGCCTTTCGTATGGCAGGTGAAACACCTACCACTGAACCACCAATAAATAAAAATAATAATAAAACTATGTAACCATATTCACAGTAAAATTTTCCTATACAAATTAAATTGAATTGAATATCTGCATGCTACAAACATGCTTCCAAAATGCACCCAACATCTGTCATCATTCAGTGAGGTCATCACTTTGCTCATTCAAGTATCACCTATTTGCACATTTTAAACAGTAGCTTTCAAAGAATATAATTAGCTTTGTGATGCATATTTATGCCAACCGTCATGTTGGCATGAAGTGAACAGTTAAATTACCTGATACTGCTGGTTCTGAATGAGGCTGTCAGCGTGCCGTTCCTTAAAAATAGAAGAAAAAAATGACTAAAATCAACATTATTTATCAGCATTGTGACAGTTGAATTCCATTCAGTAATCAACATGCACCACATGAAGCAACAGCAATACTATTTGAATTATATATATGAGATATGCATGCTTGCTATTTAGGTCTATAATGTTTAAACATGTTTATATGTATGCCTTTTCTCCAAGTTATTTAAAAGGCAGAATTCGGTGCATAAAGAGCTTTGCTCAAGTGCCTAACATTGGCTGTCTGCACAAAAACATGTGTATCCAGATTTATGCCAAGGATTTGAATCATTTACCCACTAGCACAGGACCACAACCACTAAGCAATCACTGTACCACAAACGTTAAGTGAAAGAGAAGAAAATAATTTTCTGTTAGTTTGAAAGCACCCTTTTACCTTCTGTGCATTCTAAATATAAATTTCAGCAGCCTTACACAACTCATTATTTGATTCCAAAAAACTGTACACTGTGTGGGTGGGTGAATTACAGGGGAGGGGCATAAAATATATTGAGAAAAAAGGAAAAGTGAGCAGAGAATTCAGCTGCTGATGGAAGATGTCATATTAGATGCACTGGCACAGATGAAGCACGGTTGCCTAGAAACTGCCTCTGGCCTACAGTGACTCAAGGCTGGACATACTCTGTATAACTTGTTTAAGGATTTGTTCATCTAGATTATTGTTCTTCTGTATGGATCCTAAGAAAAATGCTGATTGCCTGCTTTAATGCTTTAAGTACAGAGCAATATAACAGAAATCGATGACATTTGAACCATGAGCAAATGTACACAATTCTCTTTTTTGGAATAGGCAAAGTAGTGTATGCAGCAATATTTATTCTCAAACAACCATTTCTTTTGGAAAGCAAAGGATGCCTGTCATATTTTTGAATGCAGCACTACAATTACAGCTGCTTTAATGAATTATGCAAAGCAAAATACAGCCAGGTCCATAAATTTTGGAACAAAGTGCCAAAATGCATGCATGGAGTGTGCATATTCTACCCATGCTAGGTTGGTTTCTTCCGGGGTGGCCTGTTTCCTCAAATGGGAATAAATACAATGGTCCGCATTGGCCTCCACGGTCCCTAGTTGGACAACTGAGGTTCCTAGATGGATGGATGAATGGGTGGATGGATGGATGGACAGGAGTTATAGCCACACACTCACCTATTTTGGGGGCTCATAAATAATGCATTTGTATTTACTTCAGAAAGCGGTTTCCTGTAAACTCTGACAATGACGACATGCCTACCTTCTCAAGAGTGTTCTTGAGTTGGTTGGATGTTATGAAAGGGTTCTTCTTCATCATTGACAGAATTCAGTGTCGTCCATTTTAGTTTTTTCTTCCATGGTCTTTTGCTGTTGCTGAGTTTGCCAGTTATTTTCCTTCTTTATTCCAACCTTTTGTACTGGCCACTCGCCATGTTGTTCCTATCTCTCTGATTGGTTAATTGGAACTTGAATTTAGTTTTTTTATGGTGGCCACTTTCACTTGCAGATACCACTTTGGACTTTATGTTTGGAGTTCATGTAAATGCACTACTAAATGCAAATGTAGCATGCACTCAGAACAAACTCCAGGCCTTTTTTTCTGCTTTATTAGTCATAGAGACCTCCAAACAGGATGTGTGTGTGTGTATGAAAATGTCTGTAATTCCTGACTGTTTAATGCCACACATCTGTTAAACCCATCGAATTCAAGCTGAAAGTCTTGGCTTCACCACATCTCTATATTCGTGCTGAAGCCCCTCAATAGATATAACATGTTGGAAAAACAACCTTATCTGAACAATGAATCCTTAATGACCACCATTTTAAACTTAGTGTGCAGATGTCCCAAAAAAGACTCTATAACATGAATCCAACCCCCTCTGCAAATGCAGGTACTATGTGTCTTTCTGTGGCAATCAGGACAATACATTAAACTATTTCAAGCGGTTTTTGTTTTAATTTTGATGATTACAACTTACAACAAAATCCAATATCTCAAAATATTAGAATATTTCATTTTGAGTTTGAGAAAAATTCTATTTGTACAGTATAGGAGGCATGAAAAGGCATCCAAGACCAGAAATAACCAGGGCTGGAACTAATGTCTCTTTTCAGGTGAAATTTTACATTTCACTTAGAAATGAAGGTCACATAATCTAAGGCCTTGTTCACACGGGCGTTAAAATCTAAAATTTTCTGGCATTCGTAGCGTCCGCTGAGCGCGGATCAAGCGCAGAGGGTTTTCTACACATACGTGCGTTTGTCTGGCTGCGCGTTTATACTGTATGGCGTCAAAAAAACGTTGCATGCAGCTTTTTCTTGTCGTTCAAATCCCAACAAACGCAAGGAAAACGCTTATAGTGCATTTTCTTCGCGTTAATTTTACGCTTTGGAGGACCGGATATATCCCATGATCCTACATGCTATACATAGGAAAATTCCCGAAACTGCCTCCACAGGTTAACACACAAACTACAAATTGGGCTGCAGGCTGGCATTAGACAGAGCCAAACGAATGCCAGGGTAGAAGTCAATCGAGCGCCACTACAAAATGCACATAAACGTCTAGGACGTTCAGAGCGTGTTCGTTTATCCAAAAATGTTACGCCCGTGTGAACAAGGCCTAAAGGCAGTGTGAAGAGGCACAAAATCCAAGTTCTTGGTAGAGTTTTCACATACAGTAAAGTTATTTCAGGTGCCATGCTATAGTTTAAGTTCAAAGTCAAAATTGCTGTCTACCATGAGATTTTAGAGAACTTCATGCTTCCGTCTGCTGCCATGCTTTGTGGAGATACCAACATGTTAAATTCCATGACAGCACAATTTGAAGAAGACTGAATAAGTTTGTTTAAATAAACAAAAAATAACCCTGTTAAAAGGGTTGGAAAGTCAAATCAAAAAGACCACAGACGCTTGACTGGGTTCACAAAACTGCATCTAAACAAAGGACAGAGCTTCTGGAAAATGTTTTATGGACAGAAGAGACAAAAGTGGGATTGTTTGGCCAGCATTTCTGCAGAAACATAAACAATGATTTGGGCTTGTTTTGCAGCCACAGAAACTGGGCATTTTGTAATCATGTAATAGGACAATGATCCAAAGCACACCAGTGAAGCTGCATCAGAGTGAAAAATAAAAGAATCAAGGTGCTGGAATGGCCTAGTCCAGGGGTCGGCAACCTTAAACACTCAAAGAGCCATTTGGACCTACAGAAAATAAAACACCGGAAGCCACACTACCTTTTTGACATCTGAAATGAAGATAAGTCTAAAAAAAAAAAAACTGTGTTGCATTTATGAAATCAATGAACTGCTGCAGAGAAAATGAAATATTATTTCTGCATGAAACAAAAAACATTTTTGAACTCTAAAAAACAAAAACGCTCCATTGAAGGTTACATTCAATTAAAATACTCAATGTCTATTTGAGTCGTCCTTGTATTTATGAAATAAAAAGCCAAATTTAAATTATCCACCTGCAGCAAAACAAAAATGCAGTGTGCTGTCATTATTTTATTGCGTGTACTGGAGCGTACAGTCAGCTGTCAACCCCAAAAAAATGGAGCTCAAATTTTTTTTATATCTTTATTATCATTATTATCGACGATGACGACATCATATTAATATGATTCAGTAATTTAAACTTTAACTACATCAAGAAATCTTCAATATTAAATAGGCTAGTAATCTAAAAAATTAAATAAAAAAGCGGAGGCGTCAGCAGAGTGTTCCGAATGGGGGAGTTTTGCTGAGGGAAGTTCCTTTCACTGACATTCACTGCAAAAGGAGCAGGGAGTAGGGAGCACCCTGTGAAGAACACTTCGGAATGGAACGC
This sequence comes from Clarias platycephalus, assembly GCA_030068275.1. Taxonomy (NCBI): domain Eukaryota; kingdom Metazoa; phylum Chordata; class Actinopteri; order Siluriformes; family Clariidae; genus Clarias; species Clarias platycephalus. Next base: position 15,305,642 of record JAQQZT010000011.1, on the reverse strand, counting down.
AGCTCGGGCTCCAAAACCTCAATAAATCGTGTGTTGGTGGGTTATGATGCATGTTTTGAGCAACAATTTTTTTTTATACGTTTGAAAAAACTAACGAACTAAAATAAAATACATTTCAATTGAATACTCATTATTTCTTTTCCAAAGCCACCGGGAGCTGAAGCAGAGGGATGAAAGCGCCACCTGCGGCTCCGGAGTTGCCGACCCCTGCCCTAGTCAATGTCCTGGCCTCAACCTAAATGAAATGCTGTGGTGGGACCTTAAAAGTGCTGTGAATAAGTAAATTCCAAAAAACCTCAATGAACTGAAGCAATGTTGTAAAGTTGGATGGGCCAACATTAATCCACAGTGATTAGAAAGACTTGATTGCTTCAAGCTATTGAATCATGGGAGTACATAGTATTGCTCACATGTTTGTTTGTTTTTTTGGCTTAATTTTTGTTAAATAAAAAATAATAAAATAAATAAATAAATAAAGTGTGACATTCTATGATCAGATAATTTTTATGATGTCTTTACACCACACACAGAAATAAAAGGGGTACTAACTTTTGAACATGACCGTACACGCATACAAGCATATACATATGTACAGTATATCATGCAGTTAGTGATGGCATCAGCCATCAGAATGGGACCCCGGTGATTGACTGTGGCATGATTGTAGGTGCCAGACAGACTAGCGTGTGTATTCCCATATCTACTGCTCTCCAGGGATTTTCACACACAGCAGTGTGTACAGATTACTTACAGAATGGTGCAATTAAGAAACACTTTCAGGGATATTGACATAAATTCTTTATTGAGGTGAGAGGTGAACAGAGAATGGCAAGACTGGCTATAGCTGATAGAAAGGCTACAGTAGCTTACCACAATAACCATTGTGTACAACTGTGGTGAGCAGAAGACATCAGATTTTATTCTGTCAGCCAAGAACAGTCAGCAGAAGCTACAGTGGTCACAGGCTCACCAAAAAAAGTTCATAAGTGTAAAAATGTAGACCGAACCCAGGGCCCAATCAGCAGTCCATTTTGGTGGAGATGGTGTAATGGTTGTGTGGAGAGAGCTCACTTGGTTCACTTTGGGCCCGTTAATACTGTACCAATCAACCATTGCTTGGAAGCCAAGGCCTATTTGAGCATTGTTGCTGAGTATGTAAATTTACCCTTTTTCTAATGGCTACTTCCAGCAAATATACAATGTGTTCAGGGTTCTTTAGATGTCTTCTCAGTCACTGGATCTTAATCCACCAATGTGTTAAAATGGAAGACCCGCAGTAGGTACTGTAAGTGTACCCGAAAAAATAAATGTGAACACGGACCAAAATCCTAAAGTAATGCTTGGAATTTATGGCAAAAAAAATCAAGGCTGTGTTTTTAGAGCAAAATTAAATCCAACCCAGAATTAGTATAGTTTTCCTAATAAAGCGTTCAGTAAGCAATGACAATTTTTATCTTGCAGGGTTTCACTGTTTGTTTCTTTGTATCTTTTTTTTAATGCACTTCTAATAATTCAATGTAGGTGCTGTAAATGAATAAAAAATTCAAATGGAAAATGATGCTATGATTGATAGAATCGTTCATTGATCATTCAAATAGCACCCAAATGCAAAAACCAGAGAATGCAATATAAAATCAAGAACACTAAATCCCAAGACTTCGTAATGTCAAATGTAAGTAAACTGATCAATTATATCATTCTAAACATGAGTCCACAGACTATAAAGCCTGTCAGAGATTACAAACAACATGTGTATGACTGAACACTCAGGTGAGTGTAAACCTAACTGTGTAGTGCAGTGCTGCAGTGATAGGGATGATATTCCACAATGCCCGTGTTTGTAGGCAGTGATATGGTGTGGGTATTGAATTTTGAGGTGGATTCTGGCTATGCTATGACAACTAAAAGTAATACTCACTTTTTTGTACTCTGCTTATATGTAATGGTAACTGTTTTGTTGTACAGATCTTTTTGTTGTCTGTTATTTTAGTGTCAGTCTAGTTTGCACCTAGATGCCATGTTATGTAATGCAAACCTAGTAGGAAAACTCTGTTCTTTATTACTTAACAAGGTGTTTTTTCTATGTACATGGCTAGATATATGCTGTTTGGTGTGTTACATAATAAAAGTTACAATTCCTATAATTCGTAATAAAAGGTATCAGTTCTTTAGCTTTTTCCTTCTCCACCTTTACAACTTTATCATCTTTACCTAGTTCATCTAACCCTGCACTACCCCTATAGGTCACAGCCCCATCTCAGTAGTGACGCAACAACAAATGAGTTCTCTCTTGGTTTTGACCTAGCACACACCATGATCATCCATTAATGATTTCAAAACCTATGAAAGCATACCGTGAACTCTTTGAGGTTGTCGTGTTTGTGCTGCTCCTCAGGAGTAGGCTGTTCTTCACCACAGAAATGGCTGTGCAGCCATACACACAGGTACCATGTCGACTTGGGACTGGGAATGATATTGAATGGTGGCGGAAGTGTCCCTCCTTCATCAAAGTAGCTCATCCACAGCTTGGTGCGGGCAAACTTCCACTCAATATCAGCGTGATCCTGAATGAAGAAAGGGAACCAGTGTTAAGAGTAGTATGTGGGTGTATATAGAAGTGCAGTATACATTAATAAACGAAAAATTACATATAATTTTACTAGCAGTGTCACCCAGATGAAATCTGTTTCCTTTTAAGTCTTGTTTTCCTTGCCAAGCTTATTCATGATAAATTTGCACATTTTTAATTGTTGTTTAAATTGTAATATTTTATATTAATAGTTTTCATTTCAATTATTATATTTTTGAAAATCTGTTTTGTGATTTTTAAATGTTTTTTTGTGAAAAAATTTTTTTTTTTCTTTGCTTTGTGCAATTTTAAAATGCACTATTTTAAATAAAACTGAATTGAACTAGATTGAATTCAAATAGAGCTATCTTCTCTAGAAGCAAAGCAAAATGCTTGTTACAAAACCCAATGCCTGCACTAAGCCATGCATTTTAGACTTGGGCATTCATTGAGCTTTAAAACAGCAAGCCTCCTCCAAAACAAAACAAAAAAACCTGCAACGGAACCACTGTTGTACTTTTACTGTAAAAGGCCTGGCCATTATTAAAGGTTTTGAAACATACTGTATACAAGCTGTGCCCTCACAAGCAGTCATGTCATAGTGACACTCCTCTATAGAAAGTAGCAAAATTCTGTCCAAAGATTGACCGGATTTATCGCTAATTGCTTTGAGGAATAAAAGTCAATAAAGGGGTATCAGAAGTTCTTACGTCTTGCGACAAAGTTAACACTGGTGTTGTCTGAGTGTCTATGTCTATGCTGGAGGCATCAGCCACTTTCCTCCACCTCCAAAATCTTAAAACTCAAAAAAAAAAAAATTTTTTTTTATTATTATTATTATTTTTTTTATCATGGATGAGTATTGGGACTAATGTGCACACACAGTGTTTTTAAAACAAATGCTCTGGCTTTTTCATGCGAGTGACTTTTACCAGCAAGGAGAAAGAAAAATGCATACTCCAGTTGAAATTCATATACAGTATAGACATTTTTAGATCTTTTTGTCAGATGTTATTATGGTATAGTATAGTTACAAGCATTTCATACTGTAAGTGTCAAAGGCATTCATTGACAATTACACTACTTTTATGTAAAGAGTCTATATTTGCACTGTTGACCATGCTTTTTCAAGACTTCTGCAATTCGCCCTAGCATGCTGTCAATCAACTTCTGAGCTACATCCTGACTGATGGCAGCCCATTCTTGCATAATCAATGCTTGGAGTTTGTCAGAATTTGGGGGATTTGGTTTGTTTTGAGGATTGACCACATGTTCTCAATGGGATTAAGGTCTGGGGAGTTTCCTGGCCAAGGACCCAAAAAGGTGCAGCATCATGCTGGAAAAGCCATTGTTGGTCACCAAACTGTTCTTGGGTGGTTGGGAGAAGTTGCTCTCAGAGAATGTTTTTGTACCATTCTTAATTCATGACTATGTTCTTGGGCAAAATTGTGAGTGAACCAACTCTCTTGGCTGAGAAGCAACCCCACACATGAATGGTCTACTTTGGAACGCTTTACTGTTGTCATGACACAGGACTAATGGTCATGAAAACACTGAAGCAGCAGATTTTGTGAAAATTACTATTTGTGTCATTCTTAAAACGTTTGGCCACTTAAAGATCCAATCATCAGTAAATCATACGGCAATTATGAAAACCAGTGAAACAAATAAAATAGTCTAAGTTGGCTTAGTAAAATTCATGGTGTTGATTGATTCACATCAACTCATCCACTGAGTAAAATGGAAGAATTCCACCATAAGAGCCTTTCAGTAGCACAGGAAATATAGAAGCTAGATAGCAGTAACTGATAAAAATAAGGTAGCAAAAATTTTTTTGCCTTTTGGTCCAGCTAAAAATGTAAGAAGTGTGAGAAATTAAAAAAATAAATAAAAAAAAAACTGTGAGAAGTGTCCTGAGATAACCTTGCATGTACTCCGGTAGGGTAAAGAAATATCACTACAACTCTGATTATAGTCCAAGGAATATATGAACAAAAGGGTTAAAAGATCATGCAGTCAAAGAATACCCCAAAACACAACCTACTAAACCCTTCAACAATTCAAACTGCACCTCAAATAACCCATGTGAAAAATAGTAATGCAGCAGATTCATCAAATGACCAAAATGAGCTCACCGGTGCTGGTTACTTGAAAACAAAAACTATTCTTCTTTTCTTTCTGAATGAAGAGGGCACTGACCCCATCATACTGGTGATCCTTGGCTTTAATAAATCCAACAACATGACCTTTTATTTCAGAAACTGCAATAAACTTAGTGTTTGGGGAATCTTACGACAGTCTCTTAAGTTTAACAAATTTAATAAAAGGAACAAAGACTGCACTCCTTCATCTCTCCACTACTAGCAAGCAAGCAAAGAAATGTTTCACATCAAACATAGCTCACTAACTAAAAACACTCCTGCACTGCAATTGCAATATCACCATAACTTAGCTGAGATGCTAAATATATTCTTTTATGCTAAAAACCTGGCATACGTTTAAGATGCATTAATGACAAATGAAGGAATCAAGGTTTTATCCTCAAGGTGGGCACAGTATTATGCATCGCTCTATGATGCCAGTCAACACAATAGTTTACCATGCAGTATGGATAGAGTGTGTGAAAGAAACAGAAACAAAAGTGCGACAATGCATAGCTTACTCCCGACAGCAAAACAACCCGATGCTGCCACCACCATATTCAACTTTTGGTACAGTGGTTTTTGGGTTGAATGACTAACTCCTCCAAACATACAGTTGGTCAACGACCAAAATTTTCTAGAATCATGTGGTAGTTTGTCCAAATATTTGTAAGCCTGTGAAAATGGATGGACTTTCATCCAAAAAACTTTCTGTAATTCCTGAATGGTCTATGCCAGGTGTGGAATTATGCATGGGTGACATAAGAAAGGATGGCATTTTGCCCAGCATCTTAAAAAGTGCCATGCACTTTAGAATTAATCAAATTAAAAATGCTACCAAATAAACCACAGTTTTTTCATTATACATAGTACATTGTTGTATTTTCTTTTTTCCTTTGGTTGTACAAAACTGTTAATATAAAACCAGTCTGCACACCAATAAGATGAACTGTTGAAGTCTTGACTGTTACTTAACAGTGTTGGGGATGGGTGATGTACTAGGACTTGCCAAATAAAAACATGGTTAAGAAAAGGTCAAAGTCATGTAATCCACTGTTTCAAAAAAGAGGAAAGAAGAAGAAAAGAAATAGGCAAAAGATAATAGTATTCGGTTATCATCTGATATGATATCATTCATGTTATAAAAAGCGTGCAGGAGCGCTGCCTCCTCGTGCTCCGTTCCGCCACTCCGTCCACCGCCACCTGTCGCCAGCTGTGTGCCCGTCTGCCAGCGTGGCACTGCCCCCGGATCTGCACGTGCACAACCTTTCCTTCCCTTTCTTTCCATCCTCCCTCCTTCAACCCTTTCCTTCTCCATTTTCCCTAAATAAATTACCCTTTTTCCCGTAAGACCTTGCCTCGTGTCCGTGCTTTATGGTGCCGCCTGTGCACATAGGGTTGAACCCGTTACAATGTGCAATATTCCTAAGACATACATGTTCATGATGAATGTATGTACTATAATCTCTATTACTTCCAAGAGGCACTGTAGATTTAGGCCATGATCAAGCTAGAGGCAACTATGGAATGGAAAACCTCCCAGGCAAGGAAGAACTAATCCATAAACAGCACATACTGTACACTTCCTGTGTAGTTTAACAATCCTGTTTACTGATGCCTTTTCCATAGATCTAAATGCAGATGTAAATTGGTTCAGGGGTAGCTCAGAGATTAAGAAAACCCAAAAGAAACAAAAAAAGATGTTCGACTGCGGTTCAGAAGGTCCCAGTAATGAGATTTCAATGTAAGTTGCTCAGGATAAGGGTGCCAAATGCTATAAATGTAAATGGAGACACTCTAACATCCATGCCTCAATAAAAAAAACCCTCTTTTAGATTCACTGAAGTTTCCTCTTGCAAACTTAAAATCAAACTCAGTGAAGGCTACTTAGCTATGTTATAAGTCAAAGCGCTTGGTAGGATGTCTACTGCTTTAGTATATCATGCAATAAGTCTGTGTGGAAGTGCATGTAATGTTTTCATTTTACATTTCTTACCAGTATGTACATTAGAAAAAAAATGTGATAATACTAGCTTATGGATCTGGATTAGTATCAGGCTTTTTAAATTGCACATGCGATTTCCTTCACAACCGGGATGTGAAAATTACTATTTTTATTATTTAATTAATAAATTGTATGAGACAAAACAATTGCGTTAGTTCCTTGTTAACTGCCACATTCTCAAACAGTACTTACGGCAATGAGTTGGTAGGAATTGTTCATCATAGCTATGAGCATGTTAAGCAGCACCACCAGAGAGATGACATTGTAAGTGCCGAACATTGTGGCACCAACAAATTCAGTGAACTCATGCCGAGCTTTGACGTTGGTTACATACAGGCTGAGCAGACCAAACACAGACCAGAAGAGTGACTGAAGTGTCTCAAAAAACCTAAAGGGAGAGGATAGAATTAGGAGACTACCTAAGTGATAGATAGACAGACAGATACACATACACACACACTCTTTGAATTTTAAGCATTCTGTTTTTACAATACCAAAGGAGTAGGTGTTACGGGTGTTACAATACCAAATGAGGGGATTTTAAAAAGAAAGAGAGGTTGAAAGATGGTACAATATCAGTAGCTATTCCATAGACATGACTGATAACATAATGAAATTTTTTTCTAACACAAAAAATGTAATATTTATTGAAACGTCAGAAAACTCTTAATTCATTGCTGACTTTCAGTTGCACTACAATAAAAGCATTGACATATACAGCCATGTATTAGGCAAAGAAAATGAAAAGTGAATGGAGTGAGCACTTTGCATTCACGCTGCATAAACACAAAGTGCACTAAACTGTTTCAGAGGGTTTTTTACAAAATTGTTTTTGGAAATCTGTTTGGAAAAGTTTTTGGACCACTTGAATAAAAAAGGTATATAACACAACTACTTTATTTTAAGTTCACTTAGGTTGGGTGTTGTTGCTTAATGAGATAAAACATAAAAATATTACAAAATCTATTTAATCACCTACATTTTTCTTGTAGATTAGCAGTTGTACTTTAGTCAAATAAACACTAAACTTAATGCTTATTTTATTATAAAAAAAATACTACTACTTGAAATAAAGTCACTGAGAAATCAAGTAAGAAAGAAAATAACTGCTTCCTCTGAATAAGAAGCCCTTAAATTTAGGTAAATTCTTAAAAAAAAAAAAAAAAAAAAAAACCAGTGATCCTTAAGGGGTTGTTCAAGTGGCTTTTACTTTGAAATGCTGCAAATCACTATACATCTATTATACAAAATTGCATTTCAATAAGCCAAGTATTTCTGTACTATTAGTTCTTTAAAAACCAGAGTAATATTACATTTTCACATTACATTTAAAAAGTGTGAAAAGACTATTAGTCTTTTCAAAAGTTATTTATATGGGAGAATAGGGAGAATGAAAGAGACTGGCATGAAATTAAATGCATGCTTTAATAATCTCTGCTTTCGGTTTAGTAATGCTTGAATCTTGATATTTGGTTAAAAAGCACATGTCTTATAAACAGGAGATCCTTGGTTTAATTCCCAGTAGTACCTACTGCAAAAATGATCTTATAGGTTATAGGTCATAGGTTCAGACCCCAGCACCACCAGCTGGGCTCCTGTGCAAGGTCCTCAAACCGAAACTGCTCAAATGTATAATGAGGTGAATGTTCTTTTAGATGAGAGCGTCTTTCAATGTAATTATGTGTTCATATTATATATATTTTTTGCGACTGTGTATTGAGTTGGAAAAACCCAAAATAAATTAAAATGTGTACTTGAAATTTTCTATTATTTTCTATGTTTCTCCTATTAAATATGTATGTACAATCATTCAATGCCTAGAAAAATAAAAATTAACTGCAGGTCTAATATTGCCATACTATTCATGTTTACAATGAATATATGTAAGTTTCTGACCGCAACTGTACAGTGGTGTTCAGTTTACTAAGGATACAGCATTTTTTTTCGGGGATCTTGGAAACTCTTACTTAGCTCTCTTTATCGAAAGGCAAAGATAACATTTAATTACTGTGTCATACAATTGCAAATATAACATTTGCTTTTTTTTTTTTCTTCTCACGCAGAAAACAGAGTTTTGGTGTGAGCACAAGGTTCATGTTTTGTTTTAGTCTGGAATTTGAATTACAATTTCCCTGTTTTTCTTTAATATTCACATAGTATTTCAAATACAGATTAATGTTTTCTGCAGATTAATGTGAGAGAATGTGATTCTTTTAATATAGTGTATGATTAATGATGTCCAAGGTGCTTTCCTCACTCACGTGGAGAAGGCATTGTTCTGCTTCTCACAGCGGATGCCTTTGCAGTGGTTTGGCTCTTCGGCTGCTTCAGTTTCATAGTAGAAATAGAGCTGGTTAAGACCATTTGCAAAAGCCAAAAGAACCAGGCAATAAATGAAGAGGAACTTGAGGATATCAAGCAACATTCTGCCCAGTGAGATCTGCAATGGGCCCAGGTGAGAATTGGCTGTGAAAAGTGAGATGAGCCGTAGCGAGCTGAAGATGTTGGCAATGGCAAACAATGCCTCTGCAATTAGAGTTGGGTGCCACATCTCCCACTCTTCACGAGGACGGGAGCTGTTGTACTGTCATAGAACCCCAAAAAAGATAATAATCATCAATTAAAAAGTAATAGGGCATGTCAGATTTTGCATTTATAACAAAATATTTCAATGCATTAAATAAACTACTACAGGTATGCTATGCACACTAAATTTGGTAAAATTTGTGAACAACTGACTCTCATATTCATAAAGATTGAGGCATACATAGATTGAGGCGTACTGTATATGGTTCGTAAAAATCCCATTACAGATTTAGTCCCTGTCTAATAACCTCCACTCTTTAGAAAAGTACAAGTAGAACATGGCTACAGGGATTTGCCTATTCAACCACAAAAGCATTAATGAGATCAAGATTTGGGCCTCTTAATTTTAGTAAAGAAAAATCGTAATGGTAAAGCACACACAGAGATCCTATTCAATTGTATGCCTCAATCTTTTTACCAACAGTATGGGTAGTCACAAACCTTTGTCCACCTTAGTATCTCTGAGCAGTTAAACATTTTTACACTTTTCTCATTTTAGATCAAATTTCATATTTAAGATGTGATGAGATTACCTTAAAGTAGGCCACCATCTTGAGAGATATGGTGGCTAGGTAGAGAGAGTTCATAGCAAAGTCCATCAGGTTCCACCAATCATGAACATATTCATTAAAGCCTCCATCCCACATTTCTTTGATCTCAGCCCAAATAAAGCCTTCAGCAAAAAGGACAAGTAGCTGTGACATGTTACTCAGAAACATAAATTTTTATAAATGTATATTATAATTATAAAATGTCTAACTCTATTAAAGTATTTGTTTAGATTTCTGTAAAGATAGATAGTAATTATTGCATTTTATTGATTTCATCATAGGGGAATTTACTGTATGCCCTATTATAATATTACAGTAATATTCACTTGAATTCTCTTTATTTAAGAGTTCCTACATCTATTAGTAGGTTTTCTATTAAGATGTTCGAGATTGCAATATCTGAATGCAATACCCATTGACTTCATCAAGGGGTATTGCATTCAGATATTTGCACAGGCCAATTAGATTTGGTTCTGAGATGTTGATCAGATAAACAGGCAGACAGACAGACATGCCTGAATTACTTTCAATATACCACTACAGAGAGATCCATTATAAAAATCGACAGGCATCCTTACCCAGAACCCAGGGTAAGATCATCCATTCCACGATGGTTGGAGGTGGACCCTGAACATGCAAGTCAGTTTGCACAATGTGCTGTGAGGCCAAGAGCAGGAGGAAGAGGAAGGTCAAGTATGAGGCAGTATGACAGATGAATTTTATGAAGGGTTTCTTGATGAAAAGACCAAGTGTGCTCTTTGGTGCCAGTAGGTAGATGATGGAAAAGACAGGGAAAAGTAGGCCAATTGTGAAACATGTGATCAACTTCACCACCCAGTGACGTCGTCGCCATCCAGGGAAGCCATCGTACCACAGCGTGGCCAGTAGCTGCTGGCAGTTTGGCTGAGCCACAAACTATATCAGAAAAAGACAGAACATGTCATTACATAACACTCAGAAAAAGAATGTTAAATTCAATTCAATTCAATTCAATTTTATTTATATAGCGCTTTTAACAATCGTCATTGTCTCAAAGCAGCTTCACA
>JAQQZT010000011.1:15278811-15294644 GCA_030068275.1 Clarias platycephalus | reverse complement strand
ACGTGTAGCTCCAAACCATCATGAAGCAGAATCCGGCTGGAGCTGGTCCTTCTCTGGATGCCTCAGGAACCTCGCAGAGACGGCCTTTGTCTACTGAAGCTGGCACAATCTCCCGATGCCTCGGGATGGGTAAAGAAATAGCTTGTCAATTTGACCTTAAACCATAAATATGCAATAAAGATTTGCTTTACTTTCTTGTCTGTCCGCTACTGTTTGGATGGAGGCCACCTAACTAGTGAGCGAGGAGTGAGCGAGGAGTGAGCGAGGAGCGATATCGATTTGGGCGCACGTCCATCACAGGCATTGCCCCGTGACATTGCCCCTCCCTCAGCTCCGAGCTCACCATTGCCGCTGGCACTGCCGAGCCCCCAGCCTCCAGGCCCCCAGCCTCGTTTGTGACTCAACCCAAGGCCTGTGCCCGGTGCCCCCGTGTCCGCATTCTCCACCAGTGTAACCGGTTCGACCCTAAGTGCAAGGGCGATACCATGAAACACGGACACGAGGCGTGGTCTTACAGGAAAAAGGGTAAAAAAATATTTTAATGGGTAAGGAAAGGGTTAAAGGAGGGAGGACGGAAAGTAAGGGAAGGGAAGATGATGCACGTGCAGGTCTGGTTGGCAGTTGCATGCGGGCACAGGCTGGTGAGTGGTGACGGTGGGCAGAGCGGCGTCTTTGGAGCACGCGGAGGTAGCGCTCCTGCACGCTCCCATGACGGCAACCTCTCCCGCTGAACGCGAGCCAAGACCGGCCCCTCCCAGCTCTCTCTGGACGTCCGTCGGCTGGCCGGCTTTCCCAGCTGGGATCGGAGGACTTAACGCAGTCCTCTTTGAAGCCTTTTCCACTTCGGCGGCAGGGATGCGAAGGCGGACTCGACGCGGAAGTGAAGGTGCCGCGGGAGCTCGCGCAGCTCGTTCACGCGCTGTCCTCTCACAGAGATCAAAGGGGCAGCATTCCCCCTTTTTAAAGTCTCTGGGGCGCATCACATTGCCCTGCTCGTGTGCCACTGTCTTTTAAAACAACCACCGCGTAGCAAAATTCCAGCTTCTCAACAGACAGAATCCGAGCTACAGGCAAGGAGTTGTGAGTGCATTTGATCCAGGGTAATATTTGGCTCAAGAAATGTGGATCTTGAGAGATAATGCCCCAAATAGCTGTTCTGAGGTCTTGGTTGGCTCTCTCATCAAGCTAGATTGCTGGAATTTTGTTCTGGGAGAAGGTGACACAGGTACTCACAAAAAGGCGAATGTCCTCCCTTATGACTTTTTTGGATGACGGATGGCAGACTAACCTATTATAATAGGGCGACAGAATCATGAGTGAAACAAAGAGCCTACTCAGTGGAGTTTTAGATGGACCGGGATCTTGATCCAATGCTTGTTTGACAAGCAAGGCTTCTCTATTGCAAGCATTGTGGTGGCACGAAGGTTGAATCAGGGGCATGGCCTATGGCCAAGGAAAATTTTGGTGTGAGCACTCTGGTTTTGCATTCTTAGACCCAGGCGGTAGGAAAGATAGAATTTGAAAAATAAATGAAAACTAATTACCACCTGGCTTTATGTGAATTTAAGCACAGACTTAAGTTTTGGTTATCTGTCCAGACAAGAAACAGGTTTTCTTGGTCCATCTGAATATTTGCTGTGTCTGACAAATCTAAGGAAGGAGACTGTGTTGTGGTGTAATTTGCACTTTTCAGCCGTAACCTAGAGCAGATTCTCTAGAAGTCTCAGAACCTGGCAGACATGCAGCTTATGTGCCTCTAGAAAATGAGAAAAGATTAAGATATTGTCCAAGTAGACAAAGACATCGAGAAAGTCTCTGAGTTTGTTTTATCAAATGATTGAAACACGGCAGGTGCATTGGCTAATACATAAATAATGTGTATAAAAGTGTGTATTTGTCAGTCCAGTCCTATTGAGGTGATTGTGTTTATCTGAGTAAGTGTGTGTGTGTGTGTGTGTGTGTGTGTGTGTGTGTGTGTGTGTGTGTGTGTGTGTTAGTGCAGTCCTTTTTTATTGAGGAGACGGGTGGCTTGTGGGAAGAAGCTATGACACAGTCTGGATGTGAGAGCCCAAATGCTACGGTACATTTTTTTCAGATGGCAGGAGAGTGAAAAGTGAGAGTGAAGGGTGTGTCTGATTAGTCACAATGCTGATGGCTTTGCAGATGCAGTGTGTGGTGTAGATGTCTGTGATAGGAGACTCTGCTGATCTTTTCTGCTGTCCTCAATATCTGGTCTTACGGTCTGAGACTTATTGCAGCTCTCGATATGCTCTCGATAGTTCCTCCATAGATGGTCATTAGAATGGGTGATGGAAGCTGCACCTTCCTCAGCCTTCTCAGGAAGAAAAGACACTGCTGAGCTTTCTTGTTCAAAGAGCTGGTGTTGAAGGACCAGGCAAAATTCACCTCCAGGTGGACGTCAAACGATCGTCTTGACACTCTTGACGATGTCCACAGAGTAGATGCTGATGTTCAGCAGTGAGTGGTTGCTGCTTGTCCTACTGAAGTCAACAACCATCTCTGGGGGGGCCCAGTGCTCAGTGGTGGTGCTGGAGGTGCTGTTCTCAATCCACACTGAATAAGGCCTTCCGGTCAGAAAGTCTAGTTATAGCGTGAGGCGTTTAGGCCCAACAGTCTCAGCTTCAGGATCAGATGTTGGGGGATAATAGTATTGAATGCTGAGATGAAGTCTATGAATAGACAAAAAGCGTCCTTGTTGTCTAGGTGTGTGTGGGCCAGATGGAGTGTGGTGGAGACCGCTCCTGATCCAAAATAGTGCTACTTTGTTTATTTTGTGTTGTAACGCATTTCTTTTACATGGTATCTGGACACTGGCACAACTGGTGTTCGTATATACCACCATCAGACACTTTTGGAATTCAGTACCCCAGCCACCAACATTCAGGATGAGCAGCAGGAAAATCTATGCGACTTCGACTTACTATGGGAACCAAGCCTCCAGTCCTCAGCGTTGCCTGATGCCGGTGGCCAGAGGAAGGGACATCAGAAGAGGTGCCCGAGGAAGCGGAAGCGCCTTGTTTCGCGCCGACAGAAATGCAGCTCTGTGCAGTAAGACTAGCGGCGGTGTCTTGTGTGTTTACATCAACGCGGAATGGTGTAAGTAATCTGTGCTGATTTCTAGACTTTTTTATTTACTGTGGGAATTCACCACCATTTTCATTATCAGAGTTTACACTCCACCTAGCACTAATGCTAAGGAGGCAGTGCTCCCTAAATTCTGTCAGTATGAAGACTTTGCAACGCGAGAGGAAAACACGCTGGATCTTGTTTACACAAACATCCCAGGTGCATATTGGGCAGAGCCGCAGCCTTACCTTGGCTACTCACACCACATCTAGGCCCAGCTTCCACCACCGATCCTTACCACTTTTTATAGACGGACTATTGAGAGCATCCTGAGCAGCTGCATCATTGTCTAGTTTGGGAATTGTGCCATCTTGGAACGCAAGAACCTACAGAGGATAGTGAGGACAGCTGAGAGAATCATCGGGGTCTCTCTTCCTTCTATCGAAGACATCTTCACCACACGCTGCATACGCAAAGGTATCACCATTGTGACTGATCATACACACCCCTCTCACTCACTCTTCACCCTCCTGCAATGTACCGAAGTATCTGGGGCCTCACATCCAGACTGTGTAACAGCTTCTTTCCACAAGCTCAACAAAAAGGGACTGGACTGACATACATACACATACAATCACTGAGATAAACATCACCTTTTTATAGGAAAAAAGGTGAAATCCAATTAAAGGGAATCCAAGTGAGAAGGTTAAATCCCTTATGTCTCTGCCTGTTAACCATAAGAGTGGAGGTGAACATGCACAGAGATTGTCCACAATAAAGAGATTAGTTCCATCATGAGAGTTAAAAAGCAATGGTCGAGATCCCACTACTAACTGGGTTGATCAAAAGAGAAATAGCCATATCAAAAGTCTATAGAGCAGTGCTGAGTTATAAACTTGCTATCCAGTAAAAGAGTTCACATTCAAAAACATGAGCCAAGTTCAAAGTCCATAAATCCACTGGGAAAACCCAGGCAACTGTAGTTATCCAGGGACACAGGGCAGAGTCGAAATCTGAAAACAGGTAACAAGACTAGACGCACACAGTGGACGGTGAGAACTGTCTTATACCAGTGTTTCACTAGTGCTTGGATACCATCAAAATAGAATGGATACAATTCAAAATCTGAAATGCTGACCTCCTAGGAACCCCCTTAATGGCCCAAACATGTGGAAATCGCTTGGTGAGCCTCTGAGCCACCACGGTCAGGATTGTCATTCATTGTCTATATCTCACCACCACTTGTCTATATCTCATACTAAGACATGCTTTGATTCTGTTTTTTATAAATAGAATGCTGGGGAAAATGTGAAAGATCTAAGTTTCAAAAAGATGGATATGTAGAAGTTTTCAATGTAAAAGTTTAGACAACCTTGTGTGAGGTACACTGCAATATCCCATATACTGTAGCATCACTAAGTATCTACACTTCTCGACAGTAATGTGGTGTTCAGAACCACATAAGGTCCGGTTTCACAGAATGGATCTTTAGCAAGCTTTAGGAATGCATTTAAGTTAAGGGGAAAATTGATCAATGCTATTGTTAAATGTTGTTTTAAAGTTGTATTGCAACGTTCTGTTGAGGTCCTTCATTACAAATGATCCCAACAATGCCAAATTAACATTGCCATAATATTTTGACAAACAAAAAGAGCACAAAAGTCCAGCTCTTAACCCACTGAGATGCTTTTGCAGATTCTTAGAGCTGTGCATAAATTAATGCAGCAATGTATATATGACTTATATTATGTAGCAATGTTGTAAAGAAAAGTGGGCCATTTTTTCCCAATTAATGTGAGCAAACGATACGCTCCTACAGAAAACATCTAGAAATTTTATTTTGTGTGTTGTTGCTTGAGGATTAAATAATTTGATAAGGATCACCCCATTGCTATTTAGTAATATTTAGATAGTTAAAATGTACAACTGAAGGTGTGCATATGGGAACATATGATAAAATCCGACAACCCACTTCATAACACATTGTGCCATCCCTTTACTTTTCATGCATGTTTTAAATGTAAAATGTACCTCAATTGTGACACCACTGTGTATACTAGTAAAGCAATAGCTTGAACAATTGTGATAATAAAAATAATAACTTTAAGTGTTATCACTACAACCATGATATATTCCTTTCAAAGGTTTTCCCCTACTTTTCTGCATCTAATGCATTTCCCAAATACTTCCTGACCTAAACCATAGTTACCTCTTTCTGGTGGTACTTGATCGCCAGCTTGAGCTTGGCGAGGTCTCTGCATTCTCGAGGGTCCAGCTCTTCACTGTGGTCATCACGATGGTTAAGGATCGTCTCTAGCTCACGTGAACTTCTTGCTTGGTCCAGTAAGTCTTTAGCAAAGAGCTTGCATTGCTGTGACAGCTCCTCATACTCCTGCCGAAATTCATTCTCCACCTTGCTGAGCTCCTTCAGCTCCCATCCTAGACGGAACGCAGTGAGGATAGGATCCTCGCTGGACAAAGCAATGAGTGAAGGACTTGCCAGTGTCTTGTAGATGTTAAGTCGGGAACGTGAGTGTCGCAGACTATCCACCTCTGAGCTGGATACACATTCGACGCAGTCACAGCGGATTTGGTGTGGCCGTGGCACGGTGACCTTGCGCTGAACAAGTAGTTTGATGATCTCGTAGTTGTTGGTGTGTGCAGCCAGCATGATGGGCGTGATATCAGGTGTGAATTCTGAGAACTGGGTGTCCATCATAAATGCGGGTACCTAATAATAAAGAAAATTAATGTATGAATACATACCACAAAATTGAGCCTTCCTAACCTTGAACACATTTTTCTTACCCACTCTTCTTAGTAATCTCAAGATTTGGGAATGATGAAAGTACTGTATAGGTTTCTGATAATAATAATAAACAATAATAATCATAATCATAATAAAACTATTATAAAATGTTGTAGTTATAAAGCTGTCCAAATTCCAAAAATTTAAAAAAGAAACCACAAATGGATTTGAAATTAAATAATTAAGCCGCTATAAGTGTGTAGATATTATTGTACAGTCATTTTTAGATAGTCTCTCTATTTTCTCAAAAGGCTCAAAAGTAATTGGACAAACCAACTTTAATTCTTAATTACAAGGGTTATTTTAACCCACTGCATGAAGTCTGGAAACCATGGACATGACCAAATGATGAGTTTCTTCCCTTCAGACAGCTACTATCAGCTGCTGCTGGTTTATGGATCTTTCTGCCTTTACAGTAAGTAAATAAATCTTTTGGGTTGAGGTCAGGTGCCTGATTTGGCTGTTTAAAAACAGTTCATCTCTTCATCTCTTAGGAAGGCCTGGGTTGCTTTATTGTCATATTTTGGGTAATAATCCATTATTATTATAGAACCTTTTTATCAGTTATGCAGAATTTGAGCAAATCTGAGCAAAAACTATAGTTCTGTACACTCCAGATGGCATTCTGCTACTTTCAACAGCAGTCACATTATCAGTAAATACAACTCACCTTTGGCAGTCATAAATGTCCATGCCATAATATTGCAAAGAGTAATAGGGAAAGACGCCCAAACTGGCCATGATAGTACTTTCAGTCAATTGTCCAATTACTTTTGAGTCTGTGAAAATTCCTATAATAAATAGTAATTCCTATATTAATGTGATATTTTTATAAAATGCCTTTAATTAAAAATCAACACTTCACATCACATCTTCTTTTCTCCATTTACTGTAAATACTTCTAGACACATGTAATTTATCGTAGAACCAAAAATAAAAAAATATATTTTGAACCACAATACAAAACAAAAATAAATTTTGTACAGAAAACATAAACAGCATATTACAAAACACTTCATAAAGTATTCATGGATGTTCAGATCTACAATCATGAAGTATTCATAATTTACATTTGTAATTTATATTCAATGCATGCAATAGATCTTTTTTCTATGTTGTTTTCAGTGAAACTGTCAATGTTGAAAAAGTCAAAAAGGCATGACTTTTACCTTTGTATCACTTAACATTTTTGTACATTTCAGATATAGAGAGTTTAAGTTAAATATTTATTTGTAAACATTTATTTTTATTTTACAACATAAATAAAACTACCCAAGTAAAATGACATAGAGCCCCATATAAATGTCAGGCAAAAAAAGAATACTTACAATATGTTAATATAAACATTCATAAATATCTTGATATGATATCTATATGATTAATGTTTTATGATGTCACCAATCCTACAGTATAAAGTGTTACCAGAACAGCCATTTTAAGGAATTTACAGAAGTATATAAAACTCTGATGCCTTAACAGGCCTCTACTTTCTCCTTTGTTTGCGGCCATCACAGAGAGGAGAGTCAGCGCGAGGGGATTGAGGCAGGAGCTGCTGTCCATGTGGGCCCACGCTGCCACTTTGTCCGCTGCTCACCAGCACTGCCCATCAGACCTGCACGTGCACATTCTTTCCTTCCCTTTCTTTCCGTCCTTCCTCCTTTAACCCTTTCCTTCCCTTTACCAAAATAAAATTACCCTTTTTTCCGTAAGACCTTGCCTCGTGTCTGTGCTTTATGGTGCCACCCGTGCACCCGTTACAATAAGTCATCTCTGTTAAACAGAGGAAAGGAAAGAAATGAAAGGTTTCTTGAGATATACAATGTACATACTTGTAAGCACGTGGCCTGTGGCTGCAGATGTAGGTAAAGTTATGTCTAATACAACCACAGTCCGGACAATGTAAATGAAACTGGTTACTCGTTATCATCAGTAAACATGCAGTCATCTGAGAGGCAACACAGGATCAAATCAACTAAGGAACTCATTGGCAGAGCATTGCTTTGCAATGGATGAGAAGAATAAGTCATATACTGTATGAGAATACAAGATGTAATACACACAAACATACATACTGTCACCATTGCACCGCATCATAGCTGTGTAAAAAACAGGCTGTGTTCTGAGCACACAGGCCACTGGTGATGCTGAAAGGCCAGTGACCTTACAGAATCCAAACTGTTGTGCATGAACAATGACAGCATGGTAGCGGGGTTGAGCAGAATGACAAGACACACCAGAGAGAATATTTCTTACATCTTTACAATCTTTCTTCTGGCATACCCAAGTGGAAAACATGCCAGCCCTACATCTAAACAGCAGTTTATTTATTTATCTATTTATTTATTTATTTTTATACTTTGCATCACTCATGCACTTTCCTGCACATAATACAAGACAAAAACAGCCCCCCTGCCAACAACTGGATAGGTTTTCCCAAATCACCACATGACAGTTACAACCAGATCACTTCACAAAAGCAAATAACTGAAAGGGTCACTTTAAAAGTGTTTCTGAATGCATTACTGCCTGGGCAACAGAAAGCTGTATGCCCCTACCACCTACAAGAACATGAAGAACGTCCTCAGCTGTGCCCTCATCACCCTGAGCATACAATCAATTCAAGAAGGATTTTTTTTTTAACCCCCCCTGTATCCTGGGCCTCATCACTTCTGGGGCTTTGGTTTTGTCAAGATAACTTATCTTGCTGGTGATAACTGCAAAAAGAGCACACTCCCATGGATAAGCAGATGGCAATCAGAGACCAAGAATACCTAGCTGACCAGCTAAGGGTAAGGGTGCACAAACCACCACCAAACTTAATAAAGGTGGTATAGTCATATTAGTATGCCCCTTGGTTCTGTCAAAAGGCTACTGACAAGCAGGAATTCTCTTGTTCAACTGCGTGTATCTCTGAAGTTACTGTCATGGAGTTCTGAGGAGGAAACCTCCTTGTATTCAGGGTGAGATTGTGCCAACATTGAAAGTTGCAAAGAAGGAGGGGAAGGCATACCCAACATCATTTTGCTATTTATGGTTGGCCCTTAAAAGGGAGGAGGACCGATGCAGGAGCAGAAGTTGAGTCACACCAAATGACTAACTTTTCCCTTATGTGTCTTGGCAGGCTGTCAAAGAACAAAAGACGGTTGAGTGTTTAAAATACTGTTTGAATTAAGGGGATCTTGTTGAGAGTGAAGCCAAAGCCAGTGAACAGCTGCTATGGCCTAATTTCTGCAGGCAAAATGTGACATCCTTATAGCCACGCTTCAAAGTCAATACCATCCTGCACCCCTTAGTGGCCACACGGGTCTGAAAACCACAATCAAGAAAACTGGAGATTAAGTCTACTGAAAGGAGAGTAAAAGAATTCTTCCAGACATGCCCCCGGAGCATATCAAAGGAATCAGACATGTGGGTTGGTTATTTGGGGTCCTTACTCATGAATCACGTAAAATATACATCCAACTGCTTGATAAACCATGCCAAACTTATGCTGAACTGTCATGAACTTATATGTATGACTCACACATTTTAACTGGCTTTTCTGCATGGACTGAACCTGTGATCTGTGTGGGTATACCTAGATAAGTCTGTTTAATCCATCAGTTTCACATTAAAAGTGAATCACAAAATGCATGCCTCAATTTGAACTCCCATCTGTGTCATACTGTTATTCTGTTGTGCTGTTGTCTGAACATACCAGACATACCAGAAATCCATCTGATCATTAAAGAACCAGTTCACTAGTCATTCAGATGATTAATCAGGCACCAGGACCCTGCATACACTGCAAGTCAAATTACAACTCACTGAGCTAAAATTTGACCTGATTATTAAATGGGCTAAAATCAATCTGAATCCTTTACTTAACATACTTATTAACCCTTAAATCCAGATGGTCATGTAAAATACTTCAGCTTACAAAACTTGAGTGGTGCAGTGGTAAAGTATTTATTCGCCACTACCCTCTGGAAACTGCAAGTTTAATTCTGTGGTGATGGTGCCGCCATCCACAGCAAGGAGTCCAGAAAGCAGAATGGCTATTTTCTCTCAGTGATTTGGGGAAGGAATGGCATACCCATCAATCATACATTAGCCAAAGGGCTCACACAAGCAAAAGGGGCAGATAGCGAGTGTGTTATGCCACCCCTGTGGTGCAAGCAGCAGTCTGGAAAGATCCACTCAGCTGGCATCACGTATCTCGAAGGAGCAAATAATAGTCTTTGCCCTTCCCGACTGTTAGTTGTTACCTTGATGGAATAGTGAAATAGAGAGAGATGGGAATAGAATACGACTAAATTAGGGAAAATTAAGTAGGAAAAAAAATATAATTGTTGCAATTGTTGCATGGAAGCAAAATTTGAAGGAAAAAGATTAATCATCAAATGAAGAAAAAGTGTGACCTCTGAGACATTGAGCAAGGCATGGATGTTGTTAACAGAAGAACTAATGTAGGTACAGTAAAAACTGCATCTCATGTGAATTTCCCACATGACAGCCTGTAGAATGTACATGAAATGATTTTGAAAAAAACATCCTGTGTGCAGAGGGTCTGCAGGTTGAAACAGTCCAGTTTGGGTAAGCCTGTGCCCTTGATAGGCTCAATGTTTTGTGCCTGCTAAGATGCTTTTCTGCTTACTGCGTTTGTAAAGATTGATTATATGACTTGCTATATCCACCTTGCAGCTCAAACCAACGTGGACATTTTTATCTCTCTTGTATAAACAAATTGTGTCCACCCTTGAACTGTCACTCAGTTTGTGTTTTCCAGGTAAACTCTAGAAATTGTGTTTGTAAGAAATACCAGGCACTCGGCAGCATCTGAAATTCTCAAATCAGCCCACCTGGCACCAACAAACATGCCACAGTTAATGGCATGTGGATGTGAACATTAATTGTAGCTCTTTCAAAGAGTCTTTTACTGTGTTTGCTTTATGCAAATTTGAGGAAACACATACTGTAATTGTACAGCAAAGATTTAAACAAACATTTTAATTTGAACCCAATATGGAAAGGTGAATGTTAGGAAATTTCTTTAATTAATTAGTTAGAAATATGAGAATGGGAATTTAAATAAGTCAAGAGTACTTACAACATAAAATAAGAATAAACCAAATTTGGGAGATTGGTGATTAAATAAACTATCGAATTATTATAAATAATTAAATGCATGTTCCTGTTTAATTAAAATACTCAGTATGTTTATTGCACTATCTTCAACTGGGCCCTGAATCACAATTTAATTATTTTCTCCCTGCAATCTAATTACACTAAAGGTCTTCTTGGAATTTGACAACTTCTTGCAGGAAGTTCTCAGAGCAGTTGTTATGGTCTGAACATGAGTGCAACAAGTACATATAAATTAATGACACAAATGGGATAAAAGCAGTGACTAACTACTGTATTTTTGCAGCAGTGACTCAGTGGTAAAGACACAGGGCTACTGATCAGAAGGTTGTGAATTAAAATTCCAGTATCAATAAGTTGCCACAGTTTGACTTAAACAAGGCTCTTCACTTTTCTCCAGTCACATTGGCTAAAAGCACTTTTTTCTTGACTTGCTCTTTAGAACTGACAATTCTCTGTATAAGCCCACTTTTCCAAATGGAGAGTGTGTTTCTTCATATTCTTAAATCATTTTAAATTGACACAATTTTTAAATGGTCATGTTACTTGCCTGTTTTTCACCACTGGGTTTCCTGTGGGATAGCAGTAGTTCCACTGCACCCACCACCTCCTTGCGGATGGCGTAGAGAAGAGCATCTCCCACATGCACACCATGACTCAGCAGTAGCTCCATTACCTCCAGATTCTCATTCTCAATTGCAATTAGAAGGGCACTGCGTCCTAGTGGGTCCAGGCAGTTAACATTAATATTGTAGTAGATCTCTGCCTGTTCAAGGGCCATCTTTACACCTGCATAGTCCCCCTTCTCCACTGCACTTATGTAGGCACGCTCCTCAGCTGACAGCTCAGCCTCAGCCCTCACAATCTGCAGTGGTATCCGGTCACGGTACGGCGAATAGCTCGCCTTCTTGTAGTACAGCTGCGCCATGGGGTTCATGAGAACTTGAGATCTCAGCAAGCTGGACAGAAATGAAACAAATAATATGTTACATTAGGACTGTTTGATTAACAAAGAGTCAAGGACATCATCTAAGGTTTCATTGCTAAATAAAAAGATATTTCTTTAGCAATCTTTAGCAATCATTACTACAGATTAGTCTACCCAAAACTTTTGGGTCATGCAGACTCATGATCCACAGACACTGTTATGCACAAGTTGCCATTAGGCTTGGAAAAGATAAAATGAACACTATATTTAATATAAATGTTATATATTTGAACTATACAGTTTTTAATTACGCATAATGAGCACAGTGTCTTTAATTTCAATGATATCACAAGTTTAATAATTTACTTAAAACCAGTGAAATTTATACAAAAATGGCAACCTCATACTGTAATTGCCAGACTGTCTCATGCTCCTCCACTACAGAGTTCAGGGATTGAGCATGTAGCATCAAGATTGCTGCCCCAAAGTGTCTATAAAAGGGGTTATTGCAGTTCCCACTTTTATAATGTTCTGTCAGAATGGGGGAACATCAGTTTATTATGTCAAACAGCAAAATCTTTGAACATTTATTTGTTATTTAAATGAACTAATCAGTGTTAATCTTTATAATTAATAAATACTTATTAATTAATACTGTATTAGTAATTTATATTTACAAAGGATTCTGACAAAACTACCACAAATGTGATAGTTGCCAAGTAGATTAAAAAATATATAAAATCTAAAAATCTTCCTTAAAAAAGACTATTTCAATTGTCAACAACTAACCTCAACCATCATTAAACATTCATTACATTGGTTTCTCTTCAGTGGTTATTTGGCATCCACTGAATATTTAGCAATATATTGTAACAAAAATTGCATTATAATTAGGCTAATTGGCTAATATATACATTTAGCCAATATATGAGAACCCGGAGAAACTCACCAAGCACGGTGAGAACATGCTAACTCCATGCACACAGACCCGACGGGGGAATATATATAGTATATATACTGTAAATACTGTATATAAGTATACTGTATATAGGTGGTATTTATTGGTATTACGTGCACATTCTTTGGAATCATATGGGAACCTGGAATGTCAGTAACTGAGTAGTATACCTCCAAGCAAGTAGCTGAGGAATCTGTAGTGCAGTAAAGAGACATTCATTTCATATGCATATAAACCCATCTCTAAAGAAGTACAAGCTGTCTGTATCTGCAGCGTTAACAATCTAAAAATAAAAGCCCTCTTTCCCCTTCTTACTTTTGTTGTTGTTCTGCAGTTCCCCCAGTTTGATATCTCCCCAGAAGGCTGAATCAACCAGAAAGATAAATGTTTGACATTTTAAACATCATTGTTTGATCCTGATAACATGCTACATCTACTCTTTCTTCCATATGGAACTGAAAGAAGTAAGATAGGGAAACTGGTGGTATTGATTCTCAGTGATCTAGTATATTTATGGAATTCAGCTCATAATGATCTAAGGAGCTTTGTCTACGTATATTTATAATATACAGTATGACTATTTCAGATGCATATTTGATGTGCTCTTTTGCTGCTTGGGAACCTTTAACTAAGGACATATTATAAATGCATTTTAAAATTACATGTAATTTTTAAATAAAATAAATAAAATCATAAATATACAGTTGCAGGTCATCCATCATCCTTCTATATACTGTAGGTGAACAATTTTTTTTTGTTTTATTTACATAGCACAAAGCAGCTTTACAAAGATTTAAATGTAATTTTTTTTTTTTTTTTTTTTTAGCAAGGACAGTTTTAGGCTCTCCAAATAAGAAAATCCAGAGACATTTTTGGGGTGTCCAATGGTACCATCCTCAGCAATCTCTTGATGATCTTTAGCAACAAGTCAATTTTCAGGAGGGGCCTAGCAGAAGTAGAGCATCAGGATGGTTCAGACAGGTCAGTCATATTAATTTTCAGAAAGTCCTTATTCTCATTGTACATCTTTTTTTTTACATTTTAAAATCAACCTAATCACCAACAATTTAATGGTGACATTTAACTATTTTTTATGTTGCTATTTAACAGACATAAACAAATGTTCCATATATTTGATAGATGTTGCACAAATTGTGGGGTTGTTGCTTGTGATCAACAATTGAAACAGCAACATGTGCTAATATAGGTAAGAAGCAGACATGACTGTTAATGACAGGGTAGTTTATGCCAAATTAGTTGAAAAAAAAAAAGGCAAAAAGATTTTTTTGTCAAATAACATTAAAATAATGGGTATAAAACCTATTACATTTGTGAAAAATGGCAAAACGTAATACAGACAGTGGTTCTATGATGTATAGACACATTTCTATTGTAGGACATATTTGAGGACTGGGAGAGGGAAATGGAGATTCTGGATTCTGGAGTGAATAATACATGTATATCAGAATTTCACACACACCATGTGACATTGTCTTCCAAAGCCTGTAAAGAAAAGAAGAAAAATATCTCCCTTCTCCAGTTCCTGGATATCTAACCTGCACTCTTCTTCTGAGTTTTTATATGATATTAAGATGTACTTGGGTGGGAAGTGACAACTCTGCTTTGTCTGGCTTGACCTGACAATACAATCTATTAACACGTTTGAGTTATAACCAAAAAGCGCTTCTGCTTCTAGCTTATCCACTATAATGACAACGGTGCTATTTTGCACCTGGTGTCTGCAGGAGCTCCCAAAAATAAACATCAGTGACATCCATCATATATGTAAGAACTCTTGCAAAGTTCCACCGACTGAGTAAGGCATCAGACTTTGTCATAAATAAAAAACTACAATGATGTAATAAAAATGGGCTCTGGCATAATGTACACAGCTATGCAGTACCTACACAAGACCTACAGCATAGACACCCAAGCACAAGGTGGCCCAGTGCTACTAATTTATTGGTAAAAGAAAATTGTAGTACTGCACTGGTAAATGTAAACATTGAACTGGAGATGCAAAATTGTGCTTTTTCAGTTAAGGAACTATAACTATGAGTGCAATTAGCCTAATACCAAGCCAATGCCATGGTTGAACAAAAGTAAGTTTAAAACAGTTTAAAATTAGTTGTTAGACTGTATGCTGCTGGATGACTATGTTGTCTGAAACATATTAGATAAAATTAAATGGATGCCTATAGTATAAGTCACATGTAAGTGATAGCTTCTTGACTTAACCCTTATGCTTCTGTGCCAAATCTGTGCAGAGTCTATGCTGTGGGCTATACAAGTGACCTATTGTGATGTGAGCATTTATATTTGTGTGCTGGTGCATCTGTGTCCCTTTGCAATTACAGGTACACTGCTAAACCTCTAGTTGGTGGTGGGGTTTCTATGCCACTGTGCTCAGACTCTTAGCCACCCTCTGTTGAGTTTTTTGGTGTACTATAAACAATGGTGAATTAGACATGTCAACAAATGTTTGTCTCTTTCCAATAATTTGCAGACATCTGTTAGTCATTGTAGTGTGCTGATGACAAATCATACATATTAACAATATTTACAAACTTCTTTCGTTAGTATCTCCTCGATTTGGTCAATGTTCATTAAAATTTCAACTCAATTAAAAAATGGAGGTGTAGAAGCAGCCAGAAATGCTGTCAACTTCAGAAATGTGACCAGACATTTACGTCAGGGGTTGCCAACTGGCGGACTCCGGTCCGAATCCGGACCGCGAGATGCGTCCATCCGGACCATTGGCCCAAAATAGCAAACGCTATTTTCTAATAAAATGTATATCGGGCACGTGAAGGTCAGCTCAGTAGAGCCATTTGGGTCCTACGGCGCCATGGGTTGCTACTACAGTTACCACGCCAACCGTTACGTTCAGATGTGCAGTCATGCGTGCATTGAAGAGAGCAGAAAGC
>JAQQZT010000011.1:15166062-15180593 GCA_030068275.1 Clarias platycephalus | reverse complement strand
AAAGTGCAGGTAAATTTTTTTATTTTTACTTTATATTTTGTGTTAATTATTTTTATGTATTTATTTTTTTGGGCTGTGGAACGAATAATGTAAGTTTCCATTATTTCTTATGGGAAAATTCGATTTGGTTTATGAGTGTTTTGAAATACGAGCCCGCTTCCGGAACGAATTATGTTCGTAATCCAAGGTTCCACTGTATGTCTTAATATTTTTGGCCACCACTTTATTTATTGATGAATCTCTGTTGAATATAGCTTCCGTGTTGCGACACTCTGTGCTCACCAAGTGTCTCTATTGAAAAACCGAAGGTGAGTTCTGAAGCCAAGCCTTTGCTAGAGCAGCCATTTAGATCTACAGCTTTCACAGTGTCTGCAGGGAACAGAATAATGAGTACTAGTTTAGTAGTATTTATACATACATAACATATTAATTTAGTACAAACTAGTTTAGTGGCTTTATACATACATAAAGATGGTTACCATGAAATATGAAGTTAAAAATGAGATTAAATTAAAATACCTTTGAGGGCTATGAGGACTCTGTCTCTATCCAGTTGAGTTACTTGTTTCAGTTCTAGACTCTCACCAGCTGTGAATCCAATGATGCAACTATATGAACATGCATATTCAGTCTACTATACATATACTGACTCTTACGTTCCATCTTCCAGTGTTGCAATTAGTAGGATAACCTTATTGCAAACAGTCTAAATGTTCTTGTGAAGCAATTGTATCAGTAATTTGTATCAGTTTCCCGAAGGCGGTAACATTTTACTGTGATATACTGTAGTGTGTGAACAGGTACCTGGGTGTTCTCTAGGTGTGTCATCAAGAGGGATGATATTGAATTCTATATGATCCATTGCCTCTCCAGAGTTGTGATTTTTGTGTACCCCCACACACAGTTGGGGAAGTTCCTCGCTTTCCTTCACCAGAAGCTCAAAGATTGGCAAAGACTCAGGCAGATTCAGAGGTATATGCTAAGAGAGAGAAGGGAAGAGAGATAGACATGAGGAGAAGAGAGGAGAGGAGAAGAGACATCACTTCAAAGGGTTTAGTTTGGGTGGGGTGCTGGAGGGAGACTCCATAGTTCTGTCTTTAACACTCACATGGTCATAACACTCACAAGGTTGACAGTGATATTACCAACTGTAATATTATCATGTTCAATATTTAAACAAAAGGATATTTATTAGTATTCTTGAGTGAGTATCAAGAATAGTGATAAATAATCTGCCTGAGACGGCACATCAGTTCAAAGGATTCAGTTTGGGTGGTGGTGTTGAAAGTTTGGGTGGGGCGTTGAAAGTTTGGGTGGGGCGTTGAAAGTTTGGGTGGGGCGTTGAAAGTTTGGGTGGGGCGTTGGAAGGAGATGCCATAGTTTTGTCTTTAACACTCACATGGGCATAACGCTCACATGGTTGACCACAGTGATATTACCATCTTCAATATTTAAACAAAAGGATATTTATAAGTAGTCTTGAGTTGTAATTTAGTTGTATCATTGGACATTGAGGTATAGAGAGGAGTGGTGAACTGGAGTTGGAGTGATGGTGTTGGAAAATGCCAAGGGTTTTTGGAGAGGTTGGCAGAGGTCGTCTGCCAGATCTTCCTCTCTTATGTCCAGCAGAGCTTCCCTTGTATTCCGATGATCTGAAATTGGCAATGTTTCGGATCTCTAATGCAGAGAGGGCTAAATGTAGCTGTGGTCGTAATGTTGTCCCTGTTTGCCCGGCCAGTTATTCCCAAACCCAGTGGTGGACTACATGGGTTAAGGAAGCTGTCAGACGACAAAAGGAGGCCTGTCAAGCTTGGTTAAATTGTGGGGCAGGGGTGAACTGTTGACTTCAACTGAAAACAGTTGAGTATTTTGAGGACCACCAGAATCCCACCAACATTCCTGAGTCTGTGAATGTGCAGGAACTACTACAGATAACCTGTGACTACATTTTAGAACACTGCAAAATACATCACAAATCTTTATGAATATGGGCTTTCATCCACCTATCTGTCTATTTATTCATATTTGCAAACTCATCATTTATGCTTACTTTAAGCTGCATGAACTTCTGCATTGGGTCATACCACAGCAGAAGAACCAGACCGCTTGGCACTGCTGCACACAAGAAAACGCTGTCCGTATACGGGTTCCTTACTGATGGAGAGAATAAAAGAATATCAAAAAACCATATAAAAGAGACTAGAGTTAGATGCAACCAGATGATTCAACAAATGACAGTGAATTGCATTACCAACACTACACCTTCTACAGCCCTTAGTGTCGGGGATCTTCACAGACATGGCATACTTCCTGCAAAAACAAGAATATACAATAACAGAAGATAAACTTATCATCAGAGTTTAGCAAGCACAAAAAAGAATTAAAATTTTTAATTGTGACTCCCCTAAATCTCTCAATTGTTGAAAGACTTAGGGGAGTTGAAGAAATGAACATCAATTAAGCCTAAAGTGTTGTAGACCTTGAACTGATTCTTGTACTCAGGCGGTGGGCGTTGATTGACAGGTGACCTTGGCGCCGTTGCATGCTTTCACGGTGCTCAAAAAGTGCAGGTAAACTGTGAGAAGTCAGCTGTGAGGACTTTCCTATGGATCGCAAAAGATATGCACTGACAATGCTTATCTTAATGGGGTGCAGTGCAAAAAGTTTAATGGTTTCAGTATGATTTGAACGTACCTGAGACAGACATTAGCACATCGTTCATGATATATAGCCAGCTGCATCTCTGTGGGAGCAACTGAGAAACACAAAAAATGTCAACAATTGTAGATTTAATTTAAATCTATTCAATTTTATTTATATAGCACTTTTAACAATGGCCATTGTCGCAAAGCATTTTTACAATCAAAGGAAAATTGGAGAAATGAGTATGAAGTAAATGAGTATGAAGGGCATAATAAATCTCACAGATAATAGAGAAGTGAGTCAATGATTTTTTCAGACAGACAGACACTGCTGTACACCAACACCCTAATGAGAAATTGGGTGTTTGAGTGAAGGGGTACAGCATTAAACGGCGCAATGGCTGTCTGGCGCCTACCTTATCGGTCCAAAGCGCCATATACTAAGGAGCACTTGGTTTTCATGTTTTTTTCAGGTTGCCTTGTCCTAGCCAGAGTTATTACAGAATATTTGGGGCCTGTTTCAAGTGAATCACCATTTATTTTGTAGCTATTCATTAGAACTGTTAATATGCATTCCAAAGAGGTACTGAGCCAAGTGGAGGAGCCCATGATTAGATGTAAGAACAAGTGAGATTAGGTGTTAGAGTTTGCTACAAATATCGAAGACATCTAAGCCTTCCCAGTTCTGGTAAAAGATTCTTTGGAAAGCTGAATGCAAGATAATTAAAACTATTGGAAAAGAAGGAAAATTAAAGTAAGGGCTCATGATCCAAAGAAGTTCTGGGTGATATGAAATCAATATCACAATTAATTATGACTAATGAACCCTTATAGTTCAGGACTTTTTTTTTTTTTTTTAACTAAAAGAGTTCTCCTCCATGTTGCTTCCATGTCGCTGAATCATGTGATTACACATGCAGTAGTATGTTTTTAAGGGGACAGTACATGAATACTGTATACTGAATACAGTGTATACTGAATACAGTGGGTATACTGAATACAGTGGGGAAAACATTAATAGAAAAAAAAAAAAGAAACACTTGACATGCTGGATTATGTCGATTAGAGGTTCTGAATGTTGGTTTCGATTAATTGCCTAGCCCTAATCCAAAACATACCACATTAACATGATGCGGGCAGTGTTAGGCATTAGCATGTGTGACTGCCAAAGGAACTGGTTCACTGATGCTTACTGATGATGGCATTTATAGAGTGTATAGTGTGATAGTTTCTGCTTAGATTCACTCAAATGCTGCAAACATTACATGACAGTGCTTCACTACATAGATGGATAATTACACAAAATATACTGGAAAGCAACCCTAGGCTTCTTAACCAATGTCCTTAAATAGTCAAGTCTGTCACCTGGCTTCAACCTACTTCATCATACCTTTAAATTATTGAAGACAAAACTGAAGGCAGAAAGTCCCACAAATAAACAACTCAAGGTGGCTACACTAAATGCCATGTCCATGTGTTACAGACTTCAGGTAGACCTGGAAACTCATGGGCACATGACAGGGGAACCCTAGGATGGGGTGCCATACCATTACAGGGCACAAAGACACACCCACAATCATACACCCAGTCATACAACTCCAGAAAATCTGGAAAAAACAACATATGCCTTTGGACTGTGGAAGGAAACTGGACTACCTGAAAAGAAACTCAAAGCATGGGGAGAACTTGCAAACTCTACACACACAGACCAGAGGGAAAATTTGCACCTTGGATGTGCAACGCATTATTACCAGAATGAACCAGAATCAAAAAGGAGCTCATCCTCATTTGGTAAGATCACAATTCTGGTTCAAGGTGACATGATTGCATCACACAATTCCTGCTAATTTTTCAGGTCCACGTTCATGCTCATCTTTCATTCTACTCATCCCTAAGGTGTTTTCTTCTCATGTATGGACCCAGGAGACTGGGGTTTCCTCATTAAGTACTGTATATATTTTATTGATAGCTGATTAATTCTGAGGAAAGCTTGGCCTAATACGGATAAGTTAAAGTGTCCTGACATAAAATCATTGACGTCAACTTTAAAGGAGAGGGGGTCAAAAGTAGACACATGACAGTACCTTCTCCATAGTGTCTTCATGAAGCTCATTAAGGTTAAGAGTGTAAATACCCTGCTCTGCACCAAGGATAAGATGTTGGTCTGTTGGGTAAGAGGTCAAATATATTACATTTTATAACAATTAATGGCGACATCAAGAGCAGTTAGTAAAATAAAATCAGCTGTACCTCTAGTCTTTGGTAAAACCCAAGTGCCAGCCCAGTGAATTTTCAAAGGACAGCCGTTGAATATCTTGGAGAAACAGGCCCCCATCTAAAATACAAATCTGATATTTAACACATTTTTGATGTACAGATATGATGAAATGTGACCTGAAGTGGAAAAGCAAAATTAAAAGGACTACTTTTCATGTTTAGAGATCCATTACTTTAAATGCACCTATGACTTACATGCACTTGAGGTGTAGGTGGCAGTCCATGAACACCATCTTTCTAAAATTGAAAAGAAATAAATAGGTTCTATTGTCAAATTTTCACCCAATTCATTAAAAAGGGTCCCATAGATTGCTTTCGTTTATTTGCACTAATGAATATAAGAAATACTTCCAACAAGATGAATCCCAAAAATATCACATTAATTTCCATAACAAAATAGCTAATAAAATGTTTGCTCACAGACAATTCGGTTTTCCTTCTAAGCGTGCTCCATTCAGGTGAAAGTGGCTGCCGGGGAAGAGAGTTCCCTCCAGGCTCAACAGCGATGGAGCTTCCCATCCTGAAATCTTAAAAAACACAATTAAACATATTTTATTTAATAGATAAATTTTAAATAGATATTTTATGTTCTGAATGTGCACATCCAGCTGCTTAAGGGTTGGCCACAGCAGACCATCTGATCCACATACAACTTGGCACAGGTTTTATGCCGGATGACCTTCCTGACGCGACCTTCCCATTTTTCTGACTGGGCTTGGGGCCGGGTGGTGGCTGGGTAGTATGGGGTGTGGCACCCTACTGACAGACTTCAAATTCAAGATCATGAACTCTATTAATTCTGTCCCTATTTCTGTCAAAAGTGTGATATTGAGCATGTTAACTGCTTTTCACAGCTTTGTGCAAAAGCTGTGGAGTCCATGCCAGCTTAAGTGCAGACTTAACATCTTTAATGCATAAGTGCATTAACCAAATATTAAGAAACAATGCAACAATGTGGTGCAAATTTTTTTTCCCTGGGTGTCCACTCTACAAACCCCATTATAGTCCATGGAGTGACTTTTTGCACTGATTTCAGGGACATTTTTAAAAGATTTAATATTAATTTTACCAAATAAGAAAACTTTTTTTTAAAGAAGAAAAAGTGTGCTTTAAAAATCGCAATAACAAAAGAGGGTGATCATATTAATAACGTGCATTAGAACTACAGTACTTTTGTAAGTAACAATTATGAATATTATTTTAACTGGAATATTTTTTTCTCAAAAATGCATATACCAGTATTGCAAATTTTAAATATAGTCTTAATTCTTAGAACCTTGTCTTTAATGTTGCTCTGTAGTATAAATATGATAGTGGGTACATTTAAACGTTCTTTCATCTATTACCAACAAACTGTCAATGTAAACCAAAAACATACACAGGCGAAATATACAAGCAGAGTGTTGCATTTTTACCATCGGTTGGAGTCTTGCACTGGGAGCCCAGGCTGGGAGAATCGGTTAAGAACGAGGAGTCACTGATGAGGGAGATGTCGGTGAGAAGGGAAAGGTCAGAAACTGCTGAGCCAACCAGCAACGTTGAGTCGTTAACAAGAGAGGTGTTAGCATCTTTGACGGGTGTTGAGCCAATGAGAGGAGAAGTACTTGGAGAGGGGGTGGAGGCGGTTTTAGCCTGACTTGCAGGAAAATGGTTTTTAGCTGCCTGTGGTTTTGGGACCACCCTCTTCACTGTGCCATATTTGTCATCTTCTGTCGGGGAGTCCTGCTTTTTTGGAAAAACAATGAAAAAATGTGTCCCTTTGAAACAGCAAAAATATATAAAGTTAAAGTGTCACTTACCTCAGCCGAGGGTGCTCTCTTCATAGTTAAGCTCCTGACGAAAAACAGGTAGATTATTATTTATTATGATTCTTTAAAACACTGATAGCAATGGAATTATAAGCTCCATATCTCCACATCTTTTTTTTTTTAGTTTTAAAGTCTCTACATAAATTTTGCAAAAATGTTTTTAAATTAAGGCTACTAAATATACAGTTTGGAATTTCACCCTCTGGTAGATAATGCTTTTGGATGGAATGTTGTATTATGCAATGTTATTTTATACTATAAGTACAAGGGGCATTCAAGTCAAACCATGGAAGGTCAAAAATTTGTAAAAAAAATTTTAATGAAGGAATAAAACCGATTAACATTTATAGAAGACTTCAAGCAGTGTACATTGATGAGACTCTTAGCTGCAGTAAAACATTCAAATGGTGCAAACTTTTTAAAGAAGGCCATACGTTTGTGAATGACGCTCACTGCCGAACTGGTTCCCAGCCCACTGCAGACGTTTCTGTGAATATTCAGTGGTTATAAATTGACCTTTGAAAATTGACGGATAACTTGTTGCCAATTTGTGGAAAAGAGGCATCTGTCTGTGGGAACTGTTCATTCATGAACATCACATGCACATTAAAAAACATTAAGAGGAGATACTGGGAGGCTAGCATGAAGCAAGAGAAGCATGCAGTCCAATCATGGTTCCAGTGTTCAGAGAAAATTTCTACCTTGATGGTATCCAGGCACCAGTAAACACTGGGATAAGTGCATTTTGTTATTCTGCACAATCCCAGTTTGACTTGAACACCTCTTGTATATATTGTGCTGTGCCCTTCTTCAGAAAGCAGATTAATGCATACTACATTCTACAAACTAAAATGGCTAAACAGCAACTAGTAACAGTATGCTGTTCAGTAGCACTTTGAGGTTAGGGACATATTATGAAAGAGTTACAAGAACAAACGTTTTATCATGTACATCAATGTAACTGACAATTACTGGTTACTGGGTGAATTATCAAACTTCCTCTCCTTTAATAAGAGTTTATCATTTAGTTATCAAGCTAAGAAAGGACAGCTAGCATGCTATCATCGGTAATCTGATTAGCCACGCTTCGGTGTAACGGTTTATTCTGTGAAATCAGAATACTGCACAGAGCCAACAGTAGCAAGCTTCTGGGTAGCATGACTAACGCTGGCTAGTTAGCAAAAAGACCTTGTTGAAGCATAAAGACTAAACTGTCATAATCAATCAGGGAAAGCCTGCGAGGCATTGCGTTTCTCTGAGGCCAATGGCTGCTGACGATGTATTACTGTGATTTACTATTCCCATCATACTTTTGAGAATTTTTTCTGTAGACTCAATATACAGGGTGTTATCTCATTTTTCATTTGGAGCAGTTCCCCTCACCTCTCAAGCAAAGCTTCCTCAACACACTCCAGTAAACCTCTGCAATAAGCCACAAAAGAAACAAGAACTCACAAAACATTGCATTAGAACATACACAATTTACTAAGAGGAGTAAATCTTGTTTTTTTAAATAACTTAATAAAAAAGTGAACTTAATAATCCCTTATAAATTAACTAATTGTATTCTAAGAAATCACCATTTAAAAAGTATAGTAAAGACACAACAAAATTATTGGCACCCATACATTTGGTATATTGTGTAACCTTCCAATGCCAACATGGCACCACTGAGTCTTCTACAATGCTCGCTTAGCGAATACAGGTCAAGGGATGTGAAACCAGACCTCAATACAGAATCTCTCCAGTTTCTCCATGGTTCTACATCCTCTCTTTTTGAACTCTCGAGCTCACCTCTCAGGTTTTAAATGGGGAACTGGGATGACCATGTTAAAAACTTAATTCCATGTTTTTTTTTTTAACCATTTTTTGTTACTATGATACACTAGCTTATCGTCAGAGTCAGCTATTTAAAAGTCAGTCTACCAGTGAGTCCATGAGGCTATGCATTATCATAGATCATCTACCATACTTAACAGTGGGGTTTGTGTTGTTTTCGGTATAACCAAAAACATCTTAAAGAATGTTTCACTTCAAGTTCCAGTCAAAGGTCCAGGAGGTTTGTATGTAGGCTCAACTTTTC
This sequence comes from Clarias platycephalus, assembly GCA_030068275.1. NCBI lineage: Eukaryota > Metazoa > Chordata > Actinopteri > Siluriformes > Clariidae > Clarias > Clarias platycephalus. The sequence goes on along the minus strand of JAQQZT010000011.1, from coordinate 15,171,783 downwards.
TGCTGGCATACCTCCCAAATGGTTTGTTGTCCGGGAAGCTAATTGTAGATTTGGAAGATTGGTGAATGCAAAATTTTGCGATCTTCTGTCCTTAACCATGCTACTTGCAAGTAATTTCACCTGTCTAACCAAGTACCATAATACATTACAACATCTTCCAGGCAGGTTTAGTAGTGATACATTTCTTATTTATTCCCCGGTGCATATTTTCAGGCTTGTAAATATTTTTATAGCCATGCATAAGCACACATATTTCCTATGTTCATGAATGACCTTACATTTATAGCAGAGTGACACATGAGATCATCACTTCTTAAGATGTAGAAACTAAAATAGAAATAGCGACATGCTTTAATTATATGTGGACCATAAGAATTTTTAAGAGTGCCAGTAATTTGGTTTAGTTTAAAGCATTTCTTAGAAAATATGTACTTCAATTACTGTTTAGAGTTCACCCATATTAGTGTAAGATTAGGTTAATTAATAACATTAATTAACTTACAGAGATTCCTCCTTATCCCCAATAGAACTCCATTCATCACTGGATCCCTAGTGAGTATTTCAATAAATGTATTATTATAACCATTATTATTAGTACACACGATCAAACATATAAATTAAAGACTTACTAGAGGGACAGGAGGGTTAGAGGAAGTCAATCTGAGTTGCTGTTCTTACCAGTGAATCTGGTTGAAGGTCTATGTCTTTCTGCATGGATGATTTAATCGTTTCATTGCCAACTGAAGACAGAAACGAAACAAATGCATCATCTTTTGGTTCATAGTTTCACAGAGCCACCAATACGCACTACTTCCTGTGTCATTTACTCATATGTTGTATGATTCAGATAAACAAACACTGAAATAAATGTGTGAATTATATATTATAATGTTTATAATGTAACTGATATAAAGGAACTTGTCTTGCAGATCTTATACGGTGTTATATGTAAATAAAATAAACATACACTGTTCTTAATAAAAAAAATTGTGATAACTGGCAAATTGCTGTGATTTAAGAATTGATTTACAGTCTAGTTTTGGATTTGTTGCATTGTATCTAAGTGGTTGTTTATTACCATGGATTTCCCAGTTGCAATATATTAAAATTAATTAATTATTTTTTAATATAAATTATATTTGTATAATATTTTTAATATTAAGAACTGCTAGTGCTATTTAAACATACATGTAAATTATATATGTCGAGCTTGAGATCTAGTGAATAAAACTCTAAGACTAATTAGGGGTAAAGACATTTAGGGATAAAATGAAAATGTATTGGTAATGAAACCCTCAGGATAATAAAATTGTTTTCTGTTGCAGACATGTATTTTGATCTGCCTCTTGTATACTTGAAATCCATGAAAATATTTAAGTTTCACTCTTGAACCACAGGCAGCTTGTTGATGGATAAATGGTTACCATTTTTATTCAATGCCACATATTCAGTAAACGTCCTGCACTAAATACAAAAGACAGTCACACTGTAATATTGTTAGAGCATCATTGGATTATAGTGCCGTGGAGACGGTTCAACAGCATTCATTTTTGGCCAAGATCATATTTTGGTGACAAACACACCAAAACACATCCCAAAGACTTTCAAAAGGGCTAAGATTTTGCGATCTTCCGTCCTTAACCATGGTACTTGCAAGTAATTTCACCTCTCTAACCAAGTACCATTATACATTACAACATCTTCCAGGCAGGTTTAGTAGTGAATAGGGTCAGACTGAACTCACCAGGCCACATGATCTTTTTCCATTGTGCCAAAGTCCAATCTTTATGCTTCCTAGTAAACTTAAGCCTTATTCCTAATTCATCTCAATAACAAGTGGTTTTCTTATGGCGACACAGCTGTTTAGTCAGAATCCTTTTCGTCACATTGTGCGTGTGGAAATCCTCTTCCTTTCACTACTACACAACAGTTGTCATTTCTACTGTTGATTGTTTATGAAGCAACCTTAAGAATTTAAGTGCTCAGCTAGTTGACAGTTCAGCATTATACAGTTATTATACAGTACTTCCAGGTTTGATTAATGTGTTCATGAGTTCTTAACTCAATTCCAGTCATTTCAGCAATCTCCTTAATCGTAACCCTTTTGAACCATGATCATTCAACAAAAATAATTGTTGCTGCTGAAACACAATAACCACTGCAGCAATTATCCAATCAAAGCCTCTTATGTATTTGCTTATTTACATCCAACTGGCGACTTTTTTGTTTTGGCAATGTACAACTGAAGAACGGATTAAATTCTACTTACAATGCTCATCAGGAACTCTTTTTCTGACAGGCAAGTGTTTTGCCAAAGATGTAATCTTATCAGGAAAAACACTGCATGTCTGCGGAAACACACACAACCAGCAGAGTGTTTTAACCGCAGACAATTTAGACGTAATTTAGTATGTCCAAAGACTTTAAAAACTGCCCCAGATTATGGTTCAGCTAGTACAATTCTCAGTTTTCATAGTTTATACATAATAATCCATACAATGTTGTTTGTCAGTATTAACTGAATATAGTTCACACCTCAAGATCACTGTCATCCATAGTCTGAGAGTGCTGAAGATCAGGGTTGTTTGCAGTGTCCAGCAACTCGATGACCAAATTACGTGTCAAGAGTTGGGTAATGAAAGCATGCTAGTTGTGGGGGAGAGAAAGAGAGAGAAAGAGCAAATATTTAAGGAAAGTGAGCGTTAATACTGAGATCAGTATAATAACTTGTATAATTAAAAAATATGCTAATTCATACTAAGTAAGTAACACAGTCAAATCTTTGTAAAGCATTTACAAAGGGTGAGTTTGGGGTTGGGATATTAACTGCTCTTGTGTGGATCACCCAGCTGTTAGTTGGTTAGAATTCTGAAGCAGATATTATACGATTTTAAAATATTCTTACAATTGCTATTGTTATTGTAAATGTGACATCCTTTTATTGCCTCCAAGTCAAGTAGGCTTTATTGTCACTTCAGCCATATCCAGTTTAGTACAAAGTGAAACGAAACAATGTTCCTCCAGGACCAAGGTGCTACATGCAATATAAATAATATAAATTTACAACATAAATTAACAGAAAAACTAACTAGCTAATTAAGAAGTCTCAGCTAGCCAGCTAATTAGTCAAGACAGATTAACATGACAACATAAATTAAAAACATCAATTAACAAAAAACTAACTAGCTAATTTAGAGACCTAATTAGTCAAAGTCAACTTTATTGTCAATTCTGCTACATGTACAGTGCATACATATAGAGAATCGAAATTACGTTTCTCTCATCCTCGTTACAAATAACACTGAAAAAACTTAAATAAACCTAAAAAATTTTTTTAATAAATTAAAAAAAAATACAAAAAACATTAAATAACACAAACTTAGAAAAACAACAGAGGTGAGGTAATTGAGTTACTGTCCTGCAAAAAGGGACAGTTAACAACACAGAAGGCTGATGTGGAGAAAAACGGAACAGTGCAATAAGAATATGCAAGTGTGCTTATTTTAGTTGATTAAAGTCACAATAGCTGGCTAGCTGGGAACTACAGTATTAACAGTAACATGCATTGCAACATGGAATATAAAATCTATTGTCACTCTAGTGAAAGCCTTTAAAAAGGGTACTGCACATTTTTTATGACATTATACAGTATTGATATTTTCATTTTTTTTAAATAAGATCAATGAGACCTCATTGTGAAAAGCTGTGGTTAAAGGGACCATAAAGTAACCCCTGTGGTTTCTTTATGGTCCTGTTAACCACAGTGCTAGACACTGGTATCAGGTTAACCTCCTGATGCCACGTATGTAAATTTTTTGCTTTGACTTAATGCTCTAGATATTATTTTCATTTTGTTTTTAAATCACACCTCTGTCAGAATTAGTAAAAACATGGTCAAAGTAGAAAACTGTTTACAGAATGTTGCTAGGGGTTATGTAAAGTAAAAGAGGTGATACAGTGTGCAGATCTATTTTCTGCCTTTTTGTAGAACCAATAGTCTCCCAGACAAGTGTTGAAACTTTTGAAATAAAATATATATATTATATTGCACCTGCAGCAGCTTCTCAGCTGTGGGCCGCTTCCGAGAACTTTTGGTAAGTGCCATCTTGATGAAACAGTGGAATTCTTTGGACCTGTAATACAAATGGATAATCATGAACATATTTTAAAAACCAGAACTGAAAAAGATGTCCATGAGCCTGCAACTTTACCATTTGGTCTTGTCCTTCAGTTTGGGTGGCTGGAAGCTGCTTTTGGACATCAGCATTAAAGCTCTGGGGGAAAATAATTAAACAGCATCATTTTTACATGACTAGAGGTGAATTTAGAAATGGCACTATTTAATATCATCAATCAAAATAGGATGGAATTAAATTACCCAGAAGGAATTTTTGGTCGTATGGTGGGAATGTTAATTTGACAATGTTACAGATATTGTTACAGATAGTATCGGTTATTAGGTAGCTTATGGATGTCAGAATTACTTTGATAAAATTACCTTTGACTTATGTTGCCTATATATGCCATTTGGGAAAATGTTGAATGACTGTCCCCAACACAACATTGCAAATACACCTTTAATTTATAGTATTTATTGTTCTATTTATTTATCTTTTTATTTGTAATAAAAAACCTGCCGATGAGGCTATAAAAGGTACATAAATTGCTTTTTCATGCAACAAACAACTATTCCAAGTCAAAAGAAAACAAGAAAATCTGCTACACAACAGCAATTTACCAAACTGTCAAATCTGGAAGCAGTTAAATGGAAAAAAGAAAGAACAGGATGTACAGGCATGTGCTGCTTAACATCTGAAATCTGTTCTGTTTAACCAGATGTTATGCAGTTTGGATGTTGTGCAAACACCATTTACTGTAAGAATACAGTACTGTAGATTCTTAGCAGAACTCTATGGGGTACTGAGGTGTTGTGTGCCCGGCCTAAGTCTTAAGCAGTATCATTCACTAATATTCCACCTTTGTGTTGTTTCTTAAACTTTTGTATCACTTCCAAATCGTTGCTTCCTCTCGCTGCTGCTTTCAATAGAACTGATTCTATTTAATTTTTCCTCCTGGCTATTAATTTAATCACTATATATAAAACTCTGTGCACACCTGACCAACTGCAGTCATACAGTATGTGATTGTTAACTTCATCCACAATCAGTGAATTATAAAGACCTATCACTTTTAATGTTATCCATCACTTTTAATGTTATATATGTAGTTACAGTATATGCACCTCTATTCTGTTTGAAGACAAACTTGAAAAAAACTCAACTATCACTTTTAACGTTTGCCTAAGCTTCATTCAGACATAGCAACAACGCTGACAGAGAAAGGCATGTATGTTCACTATACTTTCCATTAACCAATGTGGTATTTATTTTGTTGTTGTTTTGTGGCTATAAACTCCAACTGAAAATACTGAAACTAAAGTTCCTATTATGAGCATACCAGCCAAAACAATCTTGATTAATCTTCTTCTTCAGTTTGTTATCTAAAAAAAGCAAAAGCTTGTCTTATCCTGTGACACCGAAACCTACTCGAGTGCCATCAAAAAAAGGACACATTTTGGTAAAGATCTATTTGGGTACACATTTTGCTATGCAATCAATTGTTTTCCAGATTCAAATAATATACAGTATTGTTTGTGTGTGTGTGTGTGTGTGTGTGTGTGTGTGTGTGTGTGTGTGTGTGTGTGTGTGTGTGTGTGTGTGT
>JAQQZT010000011.1:15129469-15139980 GCA_030068275.1 Clarias platycephalus | reverse complement strand
TGTGATATATATCGTTATCGAGGTAGAAAATTGCTTCTACCGTGATAGAAGATTTTGCTTATATCGCCCACCCCTAGGTAGGTGGTATGTGTTTGGTGTTCCCAGCAGAATTTGATGTTTAAGAAAGTGTGATTCATCAGACTAGGGCACCTCCTTCCATTGACTCATGATCCAATTCTGTTCTTCAAGTACCCGTTTCAGCAGTGGACACTTGTCAGCATGGGCATTCTGACCGGTCTGTGGTCTGCATTAACTTAGCAATGCCCCACAACACTGCTGTTTTGGAAGGTTCTGAACTCTTAGCCATCACAAGTTGGTATTTGCAAAGTCTCTCAGATCCTTAAGCTTGATAATTTTTCCTACTTTCCGTACATCACCTTTAACAGCTGAGTGTTGCTGGAGTTGCTGCTTAATATATCCCACCCCTTGACAGATGCCATTGTAATGAGAGAATTATTATTCACTTATCTTGCCAGTTGTTTTAATGTTATGTCTGATCAGTGTATACGTTCAGAGTATTTAGAAAGTATTTTTTTCATGCAACATTGTTTTAATTGGATTAAATTACCTTTTGCCCATCTGTTCATCCCAAAATGATACGCATTTTTAGAAATTTTTGCAAATGTATTAAAAATAAAAACTCTCTTTTAAAAAATTTAAATTATTGTTCAGGCATTTAATTAGCACACTCCTCTCACGTTGTAATCTCCCGCATCGGCTGTAAATCCGGTGTTTATGATTTGTGCTCCTTTGTTGAATTATAGCACAATGCTAGTACAAATCAATAGCATTATGTGTAAAGGTCAAAAAGTTATGATGAAAATATAATGTATAAAATGTTATTCAGCATGGCATTGCAGTGCTGTAAACCGTAGTAATAGTGTGTTTTACTTTGTAGGGTAAATGATGCTTGAAATGCACTCTTTTAGGGCACATGACTTTTCAGGCTGTGAAAGCATTGTGGTACAAACAAAGCCCCAGAGGAAAAATATGTACATATGGAGTCCACATATTGCATCAGTCGCTTGAAATGTTACGATTCATCCCCATGTTTTAATGAATTCATTGCATATGTATATTGATACAAACTAAAATAAAACTTAGTGAATGTCTCTAACTAATGACAAGCACATAGTATGTCAGTCTTGCATTTGCTTATCCTCTCTAGGCTATACCCAAGTGACACTGCTTAAGGACTGAATAAATGCAGTTTTTACATGCCTTTTTTTTTTTCTTCTTCTATTTTTTACAGGTCAACTGGTGGTGTGTACACTGTGCTCTTGTGTAATGCAGACAAAACAGATTTGGCTGTTCTCAGCTCACCTCCTCCCTCTGGTGGCCCGTCTGTGCCTTGTCCCTTTGGAAACTATAGTCTTTATAAACCGCTTTGCCATGATCTTCACTGGGCTTGAGGTTCTCTACTTCCTTGCATCTAACCTACTGGTACCCTACAACCTGGCCAAGAATGCCTACCGGGAGCTTGCACAGGTGCACGTTACTGCGAGATACATCTCCTGTTGAAATTTTCTCTAGTAACCAGTTACATGCCCGTCTTCAAACAAATCTGTTTTTGTGTTTTAAATATATACTCACTTTGGTAAACACCTGCACATTTATGCAGTTATCCAGTCAGCCAACCATGCGGCATCAGTGCAGTGCATAATAATATGCAGATAAAGATCAGGAACTTCAGGCAATGTTCACATCAAAGATTAGATTGGGGAAAATGTGATCTGTGCTAGAAATTTCCTGCACAACAAGTTTTAAACAACAAATCACCCAGAATTGTGCACAAAAATTAAAGATCATTTGTATGTAGGGTGTGCAGGCTTGAAACACCATGTTGGTAAGAAATTAGAAGAGAATGAGCAGACTGGTTTGAGCTGACAAATTTTGTAGTAACTCTTCCTCCTCCTGTGATAGAGGTGAAAGCCCAACACATCAACGCTTGAGGTGTATTGTAATTTCCCTCCGACCATTCTCATCAACCAGGCATTTTTACCCACATTTTTCGGTGTAAACTCTAGAGATTCTAAAATTGTTAGTGAAATTCCCAGGAGAACAGTAGTTTCAAAAATATTCACAATAGCTCATCTGTTACCTACAAACATGGCATGGTTAAAGTCACATAAATTTTTTCCTCATTCTGAAGTTTGATGTAATCTCTTGAAGCTCTTCTGATTCACTCACATACACACTCTCTCTCTCTCTCTAGGTGGTGGAGGTATATGGGCTTCTGGCTCTGGGCATGTCTTTGTGGAATCAGCTAGTCTTGCCAATGCTCTTCATGTGCTTCTGGTTGGTGCTCTTCACACTGCAGATCTATACATACATCAGCACACGGAACCAACCTCCCTCACGCGAGAGACTGCTCTTCCTCTTCCTTACCAGGTTTGAAAGCAAAATGACTCCCTTGTAGCCCTCCTTCAACATGTGACAGTTACTGAACAGCTAGCAGGTCTTCTCCAACACACACACACAACCAGATAACATTTTTGTAACATTGTAGAGTAGCTAAACACACCCAGAAGGAATGTGCTATTTGCCTTGCTCATGAGTGCAGTGGCGTAAACACAGATTAGTTAATATGTTTGTCCACAATGTTGCTAGTTTACAGTGATATTCGGTTGCATTTAGCTAATATGGCATCATGAAATGCATTCAGCACTGGCTAGATGGATGAAAGGCTCTCTCACATCTGCCTTTCGTGATATCATTTATAATGGATCATATCTGTTTTGTCTTGAAAAAGTATATTATGATGTCATTTAGACAAAGCATACACCAAGATGCTAGACATTGTAAGGGGAGTTTTGTGGATTAAATTGCTATGTTTGCATGTATGCAGCATTGCAGAGTGCTGTTGTAGTCCATACTCGCTGTTGGGGCTGGTCTTCACCGTGTCTTTTGTGGCGCTGGGCGTCCTCACACTCTGCAAGTTCTACCTACAAGGCTACAGAGCCTTCATGAATGATAACGCCATGCACAGGTCAGTTTTCAACACTGATATGAAAGGTGTGATCTAGTAAATATCTTAATTTTATATTTACTAAGAGTAATTATTGCATTTTGTTCTTAAAGTTACATACTTTAGATCACCGTCGGTGTCTTACAGCTTAATGACCATCTCCCTCTCTTTTCTTAGGGGAATGACAGAAGGAATCACTTTGCTGATTCTGTCTGTTCAGACAGGGCTTATTGAGCTGCAGGTAATCCATCGGGCCTTTCTCCTGAGCATCATCCTTTTTATCGTTGTGGCCTCTATTTTGCAATCCATGCTGGAGATTGCTGACCCCATAGTGCTGGCACTGGGGGCTTCCAGGGACAAGTGAGCATCTTCACTTACATAAGAGCACATGTCTCCTTATAATTATTCTACTTTGCATATTATTTTATGGTTGTTACTGTCTTGTTTCTGGGCAAGAATTTCATTGCAGGCTAAATATTATAGAGGGTAAATATGGGTTACATTTCATAGACTCTTTAAAACAAACTGGATAAATCCTCCATTAGTCACCCAAATAGAATTTCATTGCAGGCTAAATATTATAGAGGATAAATATGGGTTACATTTCATAGACTCTTTAAAACAAACTGGATAAATCCTCCATTAGTCACCCATAGGTGTAGGAGCTCTGGTTATTGCCATCTTGGCAGGAGCTAACTTTTCCTAAAGCCCAGTCAATCCATAAATGAGCATATGGGTGGAGCAAACTATATTCTGGAATTGATCCAAACAAATGTATAATCATAGCAATTTCTCTAATTACTCAAGTAGTCTTCTTTTAAGAGCTCTCTTCCTGTTTGTAGTATATTTGAAGGTTATTTGAGGCATACAATTAGTATCAATAAATACTAATTTTGGGGGTATTGCCATTATCCTCTATTGACTTAAATGGTCTACTGATCTCAACCATGGGGTTTTTATTATAACCTGTATGTATGTTCTAGGAGTCTGTGGAAGCACTTTCGAGCAGTGAGCCTGTGTCTTTTCCTGCTGATTTTTCCTGCCTACATGGTCTACATGATCTGCCAATTCTTTCATATGGACTTCTGGCTGCTCATTATCATCTCCTCCAGCATCCTCACCTCACTGCAGGTGCACACCATTTTTTTCCAGTCAGTTTTACATGCATAAAAGTGGTATGAAAAACTATTTACAGTTAGGCATTATCTCATGCACATACAACCATTTTTAAAGCATCGGTTCTCCCTCAGGTGCTTGGCACGTTGCTGATCTATGTGCTCTTCATGGTGGAGGAAATACGCAAGGCTCCAGTTGAGAACATGGATGAAGTCATGTATTTTGTGAATGGAACCTATAGACTCCTGGAGTTTGTGGTGGCACTTTTTGTGGTGGCCTACGGTGTGTGTGAGACGCTATTTGGACAGTGGAGCGTGATGGGTTCCACCATCATTCTGTTGCATGCCTACTACAACGTGTGGCTGCGAGCACAACTCGGCTGGCAGAGCTTCCTGTTGCGTCGTGATGCTGTACACAAGATTCAGAGCTTGCCCACGGCCTCAGCACTGCAATTACAGCAGTACAATGATATCTGTGCCATCTGCTATCAGGTGTGTGCGAGCATGTGCATTTATGTGACGGTTAAAGAGAAAAGTGATGGATTTGTCAGTTGCACTTACTCTTGATTATAATTGGGCATGTTTATAAGCTATTAGACTATGGACGATAACTCTTACCAAATTCTGTTTCACATTTTCTGTTGTTCCATTTGTCCAATCTCAGAAGCTATTAATTGAGGGCAAATGTGCAGTGCACTAGAAGTAGTGTATTAATGGCAGCATTTATTTTATTTAACACAGATTTATAGTTTACAGATGATTGTGTAATAATGCACATGATAACAGTGTTAGCACTGTCACAAAGTATAATTGTCATAAAAGGATGTTTGCCCTGGGTAGTTTTGTGTTCCTGTAGAATTTGTCTTCCACCCCTTATGTTAATTTTATCTTCTCATTTTCTTGTTTTTGTAGGACATGAAGTCAGCAGTCATCACACCTTGCGGTCACTTTTTTCATGCAGGCTGCCTGAAAAAGTGGCTGTATGTGCAGGAGTCCTGCCCGCTTTGCCATGGCCCTCTCAAAGGCCAATCACCTTCCACCAGCACTCCTGCCCCAGCTCCTCCTGACACATCACCAGCCAATCCAAATGCAGAACAGGAAGAGCAGCAAGATTTAGTGCCTGGGCAGAAGGCAACACAAGCTGGCGAGAAGGCAGCACAAGCTGGCGAGAGCTCCTCAAATGTTTCAACCCAATCCAGAATGGATTCCAGAATGGATAACGAAACCATGGAAGAGGCTACAGGTTAAATAAGCGCTACTGTCCATTTCAAGTGTCTCACCATCCCTTTGAGCAGAGCTGTGCTCTGTGATTTTTCTCAGTGGTGACTGTTTTTGCCATAGTCACACTGCAATGCTGCCAATGTTAAGAAGTCCTCAAGACATCTTATTAGACTCCTGTAGGTAGTTGATCTAAACTGTATGTGCCCTTTTTTTCATGACATACACAAAAATACATCACGACTGTTATAAATCTGTTGAAGGCATCGTTTTTAGGTGCTCATGAGTTCTTCAGATTTGTGAATTCTTTCTTTTTTCTTTTTTTTTTTTATCTTTCTAACTGAATTTTAATTCCACATAAGGTTTTTTTTTTTTTTTTTTTTTTTTTGCAATGACACTTTTCCATAATTTCTGTAAACATCATGTCCAAGTGGTCCATAATTTTCAATTGCACTACAAATAAACCTAAACATTTATTTCAAAAATTCTTAACCAAAAGTAGAGAAGATCTAAAGAAGAAAATTCTAAAACAGAATTAAGAAATGTTACATGTAAGTTTTATTATATATGTATGACATTTTAAACTGATTTTGACGGATGTCCTCCAAATCCAAACCTTCAATCTGGATGCTCAGACATATTCAGGGTCAAACAGTTATTCACAGGATGATTCGCTTGTATTGTCATCAGAGGCAAGCACTGAAAAATTATGTTTGGAAATGTTGCACTATGTGGGCTGCTTTTGAGCCATCTTGGCTTCTTTCATGTCTATTATAATGAGCCTCCCAACTTTACATGGTTCTCTAAGGAACTGGTAGACCCGTTGTAGTGAGGTTGTCATTTATGTAGCTTGATGCCATGCCATCCTGCTCTGTCATATATGCTTCCAAGTCAGCTCTGTCCTTACCAGCATGTAACCCTTGTGAACATGAGCTACAGCCTGTTGGATTTATATGTGTACATGGATGTTCACATATATACTTGCATATATGCATATATATATATATATATATATATATATAGATATAGATATATAGATATAGATATAGATATAGATATAGATATGTGTACATGTATAAATCACCTTTAAATGAGTTTTGTTATTTGATATGCCGAACAGTATTGAAGCAGTATCAACCATTATGATGTAGCATTTGGGTTCATGGGAACACTTTGATGTCCTCTACAGGTAGAAGTGGGATTGAGCCTAAATATGCTGAATGGGATTTTACTGTTTTGTTATTTTTTTTTATGTCAGATTGACAGTATTAAAATATTTGGTGAAATTGTGTAGATGAATACATATACAATGTATGAACACAAATCATCAGCTGAACCATATGGTTAGTGATTTTGCACATTTTGAAAGAAAAATAAAATTAAGTAGTATTTCAGTCTTGTGTACAGTTTACTTTGTGTTTACATTATTCTTTTCTTTCAGTTCACATAATTATACAAATTAAATTGCTTCGAGTTGACTCGTAAACCAACCAGTTTGCCCTTAAATGTTTTAAATAGAATCCAAGTCTCCTTCAACACCTAATTATTCTGTTCATGGGGACATAGGCATTAAGTTATTGCTTACTTTAAATGTTTTTTGTTTCTTGTAAATCTGCATATTTCTAATAATTAAAAGGTTCAGTAAATAAGAGATGTAGAAATTTTAATTTAAATTAAAACAAGCCTTTTTTTTTTCCTATTTATGAAATGATTTCATGTACAGTGAATAGTGTAATTTTTTTAGTTATAGGTCTTAAAGAAATAAACCGCCAAAAAAGGAAAAAGTACATTTTCAAGGGCTGGACTTTTTTTTCCTGCAAACAAGTAGAAATAAAAAGTATTAAATTTCATGACCGTATCGATTCAGTGCATATAATTAATCTTTGGTAACATGACACTACTAGATTCCACTGAGTGCGATTTAATTCAATATGCCAGATATATGATTATTAACTGTAGCCCACCTGCTGCTATGCACACTTTGTCAGGATCCTGTTCACTCCCACCATCAATAATAAAGGACCACCAAATACAGAAGACCAGCACTGACTGCATGCTGTCAGGTCAATAAATATTTAAGTATTGACAAAGTTTTGCTTATTTGCTGTATATCATAATATATTGGAGTTGAAATTAACTAAGGCATAAGAACTTAAATAATTGATTATTGAAAAGTATAAAGAAGGGAAAGAGTTGCTCATTATCCAAAATGCCTCATGTGTACATGTAAAATACTGTTAAAAGCAGCAGAATTAATTCTTAAGTCTATATAGGGCTGTATTATATGCTCAGGTTTAGCTAAATGATTCCAAACTTACTGGAAGGTATTTCACAGGTAGATGGACAATGACCCAAAGCATACTTGGGAAGCAAACATACATTGTTTAAGCCAAAGAAGTTGAATGTTCTGCAATGGCCAAGTCATTTACCTGTTCTGAATACAATTGACCATCAATTTTACTTTCTAAACACAGAATAATCAGGAACTAAAGCCAGCTGCTGAAAAGAGCATCATCAGAGAAGAAATGGTTTCTGGTGGTTACTCTGGTACAATGATTGACTGTAAAGAATTTTTAACTAAGGATTAATTATGGAAAGTCAAACCATACTGTAAAGCCTGCTGTAGCACATCCCATGAATGTTCAATGGTGTTAAGGTCAGGAATCTGTGGTGTCTAATTCGTGTGTGAAAATAATTCCTCATGCTCCCAGAACCACTCTTTCCCAATTTAAACACAATGAATCTTGACATTGTCATCCTGTAATATCACCTTGGCAGCAAGGAAGACAAAACTCCATTGATGACATAACCCAGTCATTCAGTAAATTCAGCTGACTTAATTTTATTGCCCTATAATGTTGCTGTGCCCAGACCTGACCAACTAAATCAACCCCAGATCATACTACTGCCCCAGGAGGCCTGCTTCAGCATTTCCTTCCTTACCCTGCCCATTGCTCTGGAAAAGGGTTAAATTTTCCATTGCTTTCATGTCCAATCTTAATGCCCTTTAGCAAATTGAAGATTTTTGGCTTTCAAAAGTTGCTTTCTTATGGTTTTCTTATATTTGTTTGGTCCCAATGCTGCGAGTTATAATCACGTGTGTTCAAATATATTATTTTAATTATTAAATATAATTGGATTATTCTACAGAAAAGGTGGAATTTGGGTCATAAAAATCTTGAAGAATTTTTTCTCTTCTTTCACACCTAGAACTTCTTTAACAGCAACAACTTACTTTACAATTTTACAAATCCACACAAAGTAAAGTGAAATGAATTAGCTTTTTTATACATTTAACTAAATAATTGATGTTGTTTTGTCATTGCTTGTTACATAAAATCTAAACAACAGTAAATGCTTATAAATATATTTTTTCTAATTACAACCTACAGTTGCACTTGAAAGTATCCACTCCCTTGAAAATGTGTTTTTTTGACCAAATTTACTAATTTGCAGCTGTTTGTAATAAATCAGTGAAACAACAACAATTTAAATAGCTCAACACAACTAATATAACAAGTGGTTTCTCCAAAGTCAACACAAAATGCTACTTTTAATGACTATTACAGCATCTAAATTATTCAACCCCTTGATGAGAAATATCTTCAGCGGTTGGTAGAGCCCCCTCTTCTATGACCTGCAAATGTAATGTATAGCCAGACATAGCTTCTGACAGTGTTTCTGAAGGATGTTAGGCCATTCCTCATGCTCATCCTTGTGTGTAAAACTGCAGTTTTCAAATTTTTCTATTTGACCCAAGTCAAGCACCCATGATAGCCAGTCTAGAACCATCCAGGACATTTCAAACCAAGTCTGAACCAACTTTCTGTTGGAAAGTTCAATGACACTGAAGTTTCAGCTTCTACAGATGGCATTACCTTTCAAAGGTATTTGATTGAATGCATCTTACCCTCTACGCACTGCAGGTTTCCAGGGCCAGAGGAAGCAAAGCAGCCCCACCATGCTTCACTGTAAGCAGGGTGCACTTTTCTGCATATACTTCATTCTTTCTCCTCCAATCATACCATTGATTCATAGGCCAAAAAGGTTCAAGTTTGTTTCATCAATCTGTAGAACAGAATTCACAAAAGTCTGTCTTTTTTATATGGATTTTAGCATATTGGAGCTGACTTTTCTTGTGTTTTAGGGTCAGTAGCGAGGTACGTCTAGTGGTTACCTTCAGAGTTCAGTAATCAAAATAAGGTGACAGTGCTAACCACTACACCACCATGCCATCGCAAAACTAATTAACTGAAAAAAATATATATATACTAAGTTAAAAAAATACTAAAAATGCATAGTAACACCAATGACACCGTTACTGTACAGTTGTAGTATTTTTGACACCAATGATGAGTAGGTAATTTTAAACATTTTACAAATATAAAGTTTAAACTGGTGGATTTCAACTATTCATTTAAAAAAAAAAAAAAAAAAAAAAAAACATAACCTTTATATTCCAGTTAAATTCCCTTTCTGTTAATTCCAGGTCTACCTTGGGGTGGGAGATCTTTCTGGTTCAGACTGGGAGTCAGACTCTAACTCAGAACTTACTGCTCTGTTCTCATACTTTGTGTCTTGCTTGGTTAACATGCCAAGCCTTTCTCTGAGCTCTCCTCTCCCTCTTCTCTCAATCATATCTCTTACTCTTTCCCTTTTTTGGTTAGGACATCATTAGATAACTCTGACCCTTGTATGCAGGGTCTGTATCTCTCTTCTGCCTCTTAATGTTTTCACCTGCATTACATTTTGCCATACCTGAGGAAAAGTACAATAATATAAATGATAACAATAGACATCAAATCTTAAACATGTTTCTTCTTCTAATATGATAGATTTGTTATGTAGTTAATTAATATACTCTAAGAACGATGGGTTGTTTTTGTAAACACATTGATGGGTTGTTTATGCTGAGTCAAAATTCTGGGTTATTTCGGGTACTTTAAACTCATTGTTCCTCTATGTTGGGTCAAATTAAATGTACTGGGTCATTTACAAATGAACACCTGGTTGGGTTATTTTGACCCAACAACTGGTTTATTCTTTATTCTCTGGCTGCTCCAAACAGCAGCCTGCAAAATGTTTGAAATATTACTGTTATTGTGTCACAAAGTGTAGTTTTAAGAGTTGTTTAGCAACCCGTAACCTTGAGCGAAAATGGAGGAAAACTAAATTAGAAGTTTTTAGAATTGCGTATAAAGACAGTATGT